>JBBPMP010000023.1:0-142546 GCA_038090395.1 Boletales sp. KT-2023a
GGCGCCGCCGCCTGCGTTGGTGTTGCCTCCCCCGCCGAGGACGCATATGCGGGACGTGTCGTCGTGGTATTCTCAGGCGAGCGCGCAGCCGGCGTTCCCGCAAAGAGTCGGTAACCCGGACCTGCCTATCCCGCGTACGAGACTGACCGAGTGGGTCCGTGCAGACGGTGCTGTGGTTCACCGAGATCCATATGATCTCGTTTGACCTCGCAGGCCGGCTACTTTTACGTCTTGGACTTTACTTACTAAAGAGCGATGTAGTTACCATCTTGTATGTATCACTAGTCATTTGTTGGATAATGCGACGGCGTGTGGGACGTGGATCCAGAGTGCCGGATAAATAATACCAAGGTTGTCAAATTGAGAACAAAGGAGAACTTGACAGCGAAAATGACAGATAATATGACCGTTGTATGTCCGCGAGTAAATCCAGGGCAAGAACAATTTCCCCAGGTTCATAATTCAGAACCTTCGGAGCCCCCTGTTTCCAACCACACGACACGGGCCCGAAGCTTGCGATTCTCCTCGCGAGCCTTGGAAAGCGCGGCGGTAGTGCCCTCGAGCTGCCTTTTAGTTTGTTCGAGCTCCTCATAGACCTGTTCCTCGACTTCTCCGGCACCGACAGCGATACCTTATTTGGGGGTTAGCAAACGACGACAGGCGAACGGACAGGCGACCTCACCTCCGACAAGCTTGACAAGACGCCACAGCCGGAGGATGACGAGGAGCTGGACGAGCTCTCGTTCTTTTCCTTTTAGCACAAACTCGAGCACGAACGTAGCAATAATAATGATGGCATCGAAAAGATGCAACGGCGCATGCGCAACACCACAGAAAGGAAGGTAGTATTTAATGCCGAATGCCCAGAGCGCGAGCGGTATTTCAACGAGAAAGAACGTGGTAATAGCAAGAGATATATTGCCCAGGAGTTCCAGCCAAGCCGGCTCTTCTGGAGCTTCCGGGGTACATCCGTTGGCGAGCATACTGTGCGCAATCTCTGCAATGACGCAACTGGCGTCGATGGCGATCTAGGAGGGGATGTTGATCATTCAGGGGGGAGGGTCGAAGCGAAATATAAGTAACCATACCAATATGAGGACGAATGTATGTAAATGCGGGGATTCAAGGACCCGCGCGACGTTCTCGCGCCAGCTGGACAGAACACCGTTCGCCCTGACGACGACGCTCTCATGGGTGATTGGGAGTAGCGGTTGTTGCTCAGCAGAGTCCTGGCCATGCATCGTGGTTGCTGTTCAAGCTACACCGGGCGGAACGTCAGAATGGGGAAGGTGGGCATTAATATTATAAGTCACGATCACGTGCAAAGCTGATATTCGGTTCCATGTGAGCGTGGCAGCATTTCGACCATGAATCCGTCCTCGCCTATTCTCCGTGTTGGTTTCAGAGCGAGACCATCCCTAGTTCGTCCGACTCGCTTTCCCAGCTCGTCTTTCACGCTCTCAAGACGGCGTATTGCACGTCCGCTCGCGGGCGTTGTTGGCTTTGGAGCGTGTTTGAGTTTGACACCCACGCACACGCTGCACTGCGATGGCAAGTGAAAGATGTGACGGCCTCTTCTCCTCCGTCCTGAAGTGCATCCAGCCGTCCCACCCGCGCCCCTGCCCCCTCCACCCCAGTCGTCCGTGAACGCGTACGAGCTCACGTTTGGCAGCGTCTGCGGCCTCTGTGCAGGCGTGTTCGTCAAGAAGAGCGCACGCATGGTCGCCTTTGCGTTCGGCGGGCTCTTCGTGGTCCTCCAGGTACGTCGTCCCTCGCACCCCCGAGCACGCGCTGAGGTCCCCCCTAAGTACCTCGGCTCCCTCAAGTTCGTCAAGGTGGACTGGGCACGCATGGGGTCGCGCTTCGAAAACCTGTTTTACACGACGGACGCGGTCGGACACAAGCATCCGCCGTCCGTGCGGTCGATATGGAAGTGGATCGTGGATTTCTTGACTGCGGACTTTCAGCCGAGGGCGTCGTTTGTCGTCGGGTTTGCGTTGGGTCTCAGAGTCGGTTGATTCAAGTCGTGTGTGTATTGTATCTGTCTACTGTACGTTCCGAATAGGGAAGGAGCCAAAAAAAAAATCCGTCTTTTGACTATCGATACCATGGGCGGTCGAAGAGCGAAGCACAAGCAAGGTCCGCCCGCACCCCTTGCAGATCCAGACCGGCCATCGCCCAAAAAACTTGGAAAACGAAAGGCGGACGTGGACGTGGACGTTGCGGACGACAAGCCCACGGTTCTCAGAGCCGCAAAACGAGTCAAGGTCCCACACGGATCGTCTGATACCTCGCGAGAGCCATCCCCCGAGAGCGATGCGTCCACCTCGAAACCAAACCCACTCTGGTCGTCATCCGATGACGAGTCTGGGGAGGAGGAAGAGCGTGTTACGATGGGGAACATGGAGAAACTCTCCCGTGCATTGGATGCTGAGGCTGCCCGCGAAGCTCAGCTTGACATGGAGGAGATGCAGAAGGCCGCTTTAGCAGAAGAGGATGAGGATGACGCCGGCATGGAAGACGAAGAAGAGGATGGGGAGGGAGACGAACCGTTCCGCTTACCCACAACCGAGGAGCGAGAAGCGGAAAAGCAAGGCATGTCTGATGTGCAGGACATGCAACGTCGAATGCGACATTGCGTCAGAGTACTCGATAACTTTAAGAAACTCGCAGAGGAGAACAGGTCTGTCATCTTATATCGTCCTACGTTATACCGTGACATGTGCCCTCAGATCACGATCAGAATATGTGGAGCAACTCCTTTCAGACATTGCGAGTTATTACGGGTACAACGACTTCTTGGCCGACAAGCTGTTTCAGCTCTTCCCAGTGGCAGAGGTGTGTCCCTCCGTCTTTCCTCTGGCGTACTGTTTCCCGAGCACACATAGGCAATCGAATTTTTCGAGGCAAACGAAGTTCCTCGGCCAGTCACGATCCGCACCAATACCCTCAAGACACGAAGACGAGACTTGGCTCAAGCCCTCATCAACCGCGGCGTCAGCCTTGAGCCGATCGGAAAGTGGACGAATGTCGGGCTACAGGTGTTTGAAAGTTCCGTACCAATAGGTAAGTTGTGGCGTGCTCTGTCTGTGCGTATGTTACGATGGCCTCGCCAGGTGCGACTCCCGAGTACCTCGCTGGACATTATATGCTACAAGCAGCGTCTTCCTTTCTTCCTGTCATTGCGCTCGCTCCGCAACCCAACGAGCGAGTCCTTGACATGGCCTCTGCCCCTGGAGGGAAGACGACCCACATTGCGGCCCTTCTTCAAAATACGGGCCACATCTTTGCCAACGATGCGAACAAGGCTCGCACAAAGAGTCTTGCTGCAAATATCCATCGGATGGGCTGCAAGAACGTGACGGTTTGCTCGTACGATGGGCGGGAATTTCCTAAAGTCATGGGTGGGTTCGACCGGGTTCTGCTGGATGCACCCTGCAGCGGTACGGGGGTTATCAGTAAGGACTCAAGCGTCAAGGTCAACAAGGTGACGTTCATTGTTTTGTTTGAAGGACGATCGTTGAATGGCATCCTAGTCTGAGCGCGACTTTCAGCTCTTGGCACATCTACAAAAGCAACTAATCCTGTGTGCTATTGATAGCGTTTCGTCTGAGTCCAAATCGGGTGGTTATCTCGTCTACTCGACATGCTCTGTCACGGTAGATGAAAACGAGGCTGTCGTGGACTATGCATTGCGGAAACGGCCCAACGTGAAACTCGTCGAGACAGGACTGGAATTCGGACGCGAGGGGTTTACAAGATATCGCGGCAAAGTGTTCAATCCGTCCGTGCGATTGACGCGACGATTTTACCCCCACGTGCACAACATGGATGGCTTCTTTGTTGCCAAGTTCAAGGTAGGGAAGCGTTCCAAAGCTCCAACGGGAGGCAAGACCGCAGAAGAAGCCGAGACCGAGTTGCACGTTGCCACGGAGGAAGTGGTCGGGTTTGATTCTGAAGAAGATCGGTCGTTCATCCAAGGTTGGCATGCCACTGTTGTCGAATGTCGCGTGTTGCTGATGAGTGGGCCAATGCAGAGGGGAAACGAAGACAGATGAAGGCCAAGGGACTCCGGGTTCCTGCGCGCCACAAGGCTGAATAGCTCGCAAAGCCAGTGGTGTTGACAAACGAAACGTTGTTGTGACGGGTGTACTGTCTGTGCCTGCTGGTGATCAATGACAAGATTACACGAGTGTACGACGTGATCTGACAAGATGTCTGCTTGCGGTCATGTTGGCTTGTGGCTATGTAAACGTGCATGCTGATGTGCATGGCAGCATGGGAGTGCATGGAACCTCGCAGAGCTTCTGAGAAGCGCGGTGCACGAGGCCTAGCCGAGACTAGCTTGGGAGCATTGACAGGAAACGCAATCGACTGATAATATTAGTGCACGGTTGCGCGCCATTTATACAGAGCTGAATCGGAGGATGGATGGATAAGGTCTTAGGTTCCGAAGGGACCAATTAGTATTACGGAGCAACATGTTTCAAGGCAAGACCCGGGGTGGACATTAATCACCGCGTTGTCCCGTGAATCCGCTTATCAGTCTGTGGAAAGCCTAAGATGGCAGACAGGTGACTTGCATTGGAATCATTTCGCGTTCGTTTGTGCTGTGAACAAGCCAAGCACGTCGCTTGGATCACGGGCGTAATAGATACGCACACGGACGCAATGGAGCACGGATCTGCTACCGACATTTTTTTTTAGAGGGCGAACAAATATAACTACGGTCTCACAGCGGTAGAAAGGGGGGATCGGGGGTGCTGTGGATTGTTGCGGATGCGATGCTCGGTAAGAGGGTATCAACAAGTATCGAGGAGTGCAAGGTCCTGCCAGCGGTTGTCAGGTCAGCCACTGACAGATTTATGAGGGGGGCATGTTTGCGCATGTTTACGTATGACGGACAGCTGGTCACCGTGGGAACTCTATAACTCTACGCGACGTCTTCCTCTTTTCGCTCCGAAATTTGACCTGTTTTCATTCACGAAAGTAAAGAAAAAGAAAAAAAAAAACCCCTTGTACTTGGCGTTTGACGAGTGTAAGGGGGTGTGATGGTGACAAATTTGCAAATATCGCGATCGGCAAGTGGATGAATTGGTTCATGACGTGACCCGGTGATTGCTTCTGCACCCTCCTTTTTTGGACACGTTTGGCGATCTGCCACCGCACGGACCATCCCCCTCTTACGAACCCACCCCCCCTCACCCACCGCACCACAGAGAACGCCCTCCTGATATATCACATTTCCCGCCCGGTTTACGCTTCATTCCTGCCGTCCTGTAAGCGCCTTGCGTAGTCACAGCACCAAAATAGTTCTAGGTTAGTGGGTTGACAACCATTAGGTCAAGTGTTTTTGTTTGGCGCGTAAGCGGAGCCAAATAGGGATAAGAGAGCGCGAATTTGTTCTTGACCGTATCTCTTCCTCTTCCTCTTACTTCTCTCAAGCCAACGGCCCAGCGCTGCCTAGCACGCCCTTCTCTCTCTTGTCCATTTATACTTCTTTCATGTTCGTCCTTCTCTCCCCTTCCTCTCCCCTTTTCCTGACTTGCCTCCCCAGCTCACATTCGCACTTTTTGCAATAATGTCTGCAACCGAGGCCACCGTTGTTGCTGCTGCCGTTGAGGAAGTCCAGGTCGTCGAGGCCCCCGCTGCCGAGCCCACCCCCGCCACCGAGGCTCCCGCCACTGAAGAGCCCGCTGCCACTGAGGAGCCCGCGCCCGCTGCTGTCCGTCTCTCTCTCCTTTTTAGTCCGCCTTATTCTCATCCATCGCAGGACGCACCCAAGGACGAAGCGGTCGTTGTGCGTGTTTCCCATCATTGCGTTGTTTTTCATTTTGACACGTTTCTCCAGGAACCTTCCGCCGCTGAACCTGTTGCCGAAGCTTCTGCTGAGCCCGCCGCTGAGCCTGCTGCTGAAGAAGTCAAGCCGGCAAGTTTTTAAATCGTCTGGTGATGTGACAGCACCGATTGACTTTTTTTGTTTTTTTTTTTTTTGTTAGGATGCTCCTGTCGAGGCTCCCAAGAAAGAGGACAGGCCAAAGAGCCCAAGCATTCTTTCCAAGCTCCTTTCGCCCTTCAGTGCAACGAAGAAGCAGGTCGAGAAAAAGGTCAAGGCACCCAAGAGCCCTAAAAAGGAAAAGAAGAAGGAGGAGGTGAATTATCTTTGATTGTTTCAACCTATTATTTCATAACCATATCCTAGGTCGAGCCTGCGCCTGCCCAGGTTGCAGAAGAAGCTACTTCTGAGGTCAAGGCTGAGGAGCCCGCCAAGGCCGATGAAGTTGTTGCCGCGGAAGAGGCTCCTGCTCCTGAGCCTGTCAAGGAGACCGAGGCTACTCCTGAGGAGACCGAAGCTGCCGCTCCGGAGCCCGCAGCCGAGCCTGCAACCTCTGAAGCTCCCGCTGCAGAGGCTCCCAAGGAGGAAAAGGTACGGTCCATCGTAAAGTAACACGTACGTTTGTTTGATCCGCTTGTTAGGCTGAGGAAAAGAAGGAGAACGTCAAGGCCGTCAAAGTTGGTCGCCGCATATCAGCGCGTGTGACTGATTTCTTCAAGCTCAAGAAGACCGAGTTCAACGCCCCTGCAAAGGTCGACGAGAATCCTCCCGTGATCGATGAGCCTGCACCTCTGCCACCAT
Organism: Boletales sp. KT-2023a; assembly: GCA_038090395.1. Classification (NCBI taxonomy): domain Eukaryota; kingdom Fungi; phylum Basidiomycota; class Agaricomycetes; order Boletales; species Boletales sp. KT-2023a. Next base: position 6,638 of record JBBPMP010000023.1, read on the forward strand.
TGGAGAACCCTGCCACGGATGCACCCGCGGCCCCTGCTCAAGAGCCACCTGTCGAGGTTTCCGAGTCTGCTGCACCCGTTGCAGCACCTGTCATCGCTGCCGCTGCATAAACAGGCACTAGTGGTATTCACGATCGACATGAGCTTCAGTCTTAATCTCTTTTGCCTTTCGTACGTTGTTTGTGGATGGTTTACACCACGGTGACTGCGGATTCCTTCCTTTCTGTTTATGGCTTGTCTATCTTTTCTCTTACTCTACTTGTTGGATGTGGCTGCTTTACTTGACGACTCCACTCATCATGACTACCGCGATCCGTGTTTTCACTGGCTAATGTCGATTCATCTGATTGATACCCTCTACTTTGCGCAATGGTGGATCGAGTTTGCATGTTATATAAGTCCTCGTGTGTAATCAAATCTGGAGGACTCCTTGAAACTGCCGGCGAGAAATGACTCGACTGGCTACAGATCCGACCGACATCCCTATTATAATAAATTTATCTGATTTCAGCAACCAATGGCCCCAAAGTCCTCTACCACCGTGGTGGCCGACGAGGAAGAAGTCCTCCAAGCCGTTGTACTCGCGGATAGCTTCAACAAACGATTCGCTCCGCTAACCAGACACAGACCCAGGGCAAGTCCCTCGTATCGTTTGTGCGACTCGACCTGTTGATCTCGCGCACCAGTGTCTTCTCCCAATCTGCAATGCACCACTCCTCGACTGGACCTTCGAAAGCCTTGCCCTCGCTGGTGTCCAGGAGATATTCGTCATATGTCGCTCGCACGCTGAACTCGTCAAGGCAGCAATAAAGTTTGCGTCACTACCTTCTTCCGTTCTCATTACTCATTTCATGTGGCCACCATTCATCGAATAGAAACTCTAAATGGTCCAAGCCCAGCTCTGGCTTGAAGATCGTCCCCATCGTCACCGCCAAAGAGACATTTTCCCCCGGCGATGCCATGCGAGATATCTACACGCACGGCATCATCACTTCCGATTTTGTCCTTGTCACAGGCGATCTCGTCAGCAACATTCGAATCGATGAAGTCGTACGCGTGCACAAGGAGCGCCGGAAGACGAACAAGGACGCCATCATGACGATGGTCGTGAAACAGAGCGGTGCCCACCACCGCACGCGGTACTTGTCCAAGCGCTCGCCTGTTATGCCGTCACTGATCTCCCTGGGATAGATCAAAGGCAGACTGTGCGGTGTTTGTGTTAGATCCAGACACGTCCGAGTGCCTGCACTACGAACCCGTGACCGGCTACCCGCCCAAAAAGTATGCCAACATTCCGCGCGAGATTCTTGCGGAGCATTCAGAGGTGGACATTTGGAACGACCTCATTGATTGCTCGATCGACGTTTGTTCCGTCGAGGCACGTACACGCGCAAGACGTCCTTGCTATCACTGACCAAGCCATGACAGGTTCCGTCGCTATTCCAAGACAACTTTGATTATGGGGACATTCGGAGAGACTTTGTGCACGGCGTCCTCACGTCCGATTTACTTATGAAGAATATCTATTGTTACATTGCAAAGGACGGTTATGCGGCCCGCGTCAAGGATACCAAGAACTACGATGCCGTCAGGTTGGTGGACAGTCTTATCTTGACCGTGATCCCCTGTTCATTCGACACGTAGCAAAGATATCCTATCTAGATGGACGTTCCCGCTCGTTCCGGATGACAACCATCCCGGTGCACATTCTTACGAGCATCTCCGCGGCAACAAGTACATTGCTGCGGACGGCTCTGTCACACTTTCCAGGTAAATTCGCAGCACCTCGTGCCACCCGCATCATTCCTCACGTCAACATAGGACATGCAAAATTGGTAACCAGGTCCTCATCGGATCCAAGAGTCAGATTGCGGACAATGCACAGATAGTGGCGTCCGTGCTTGGCCAACGTTGCATCGTCGGACCTGGTTCTGTCGTGCGCCATTCGTATCTCTTTGATGGCGTTGTCGTTGGGCCGAATTGCGTTATCGAGCATAGCATCATTGGGGCGGGCGTTGATATCAAGGGAACAAGTCGGGTCGAGCGGGGATGTCTGATTGCGGATAGGGTCGTCATCGGGCCTAAAGCAAAACTGGAGCCCTTTCAGAAATTGTTGAAGAAGTGTGGGGGTCCGCCGGAGGAAGACGGGGATGATGGGGATGATGGGAACGACGGGGATGATGGAAATGATGGTGGGGGCGAAGATGAGGTGCATGAAGCAACTGACGACGAGGAAGATGGCGACGACGGTGATAACGATAACGGCGAGGCGGACGTAAGTGCGGAAGAGGAAGAGGATTCCGATTACGAAGAGATAGAAGCGCGTAAGTGTCAGTCGAGGGAAACCTCATCTCACACTCATCTCTTTTTCTAGACCAGGATCCTGCTGCACTCGAAAAATTGGGATCGGAATCGAATGCTATCATATGGCCCGAGCCAACGTTTGACGATGACGATGAGATCGATGAGCTCGAGCACCCAAACAACCAACGACTGATGCGAATCGGTATGTCACATGGATGCAAAAGTGCACATGGCTCGCTCATTGTCGCGTCTAGGAGACGATGTGTCCGACCTCGAATTGTCGGACCCAGGTTCAGTGACGTCCTCCGAGCCTGAATCTGAATCCGACTCGGAGGATGACGACCGGATCGGTGGCCTGAGTCCAGCATCTTCCTCGACGTCTCTTCCTTTGAGCACACCGTCGAACCTCGTCGCACAAGCAGACTCTGCCGCACTCTCCGAGTTTTATCAGGAGGTCACGCAGTCGTTGGACCGTGCATTTGACGAAGGTCACTCTGTCGATAACGCGGCTGTGGAACTAAAGACGCTTAGAATGGCGAGCAACGTTCCGCTTCGCAAGGTCAGGGAAGCGGTAGTGGCAGCGATTGTGGGTCGAATAAAGATAATCGAGGGTGGCGGAATTCCGCAGCGGCAAGAAATCGCCGCAATGATCAGTAGGTGGGGGGGTTTAATTGATAATATTGGCGGCGTTGATGCGGTAGAAACCATCGAGATCTTGCAGGTAACGATAACAGGGGATGCAAATGTTTCAGGGTTACTAATACCGATTCGGAAATACAGGAGTACTGTGCCACGTCGGATCGGCTGCCGCTTTTCGGACAAATTTTGGCTGCGCTATACCAAGAAGACATTGTAGAGGAAGACGACATTCGTCGTTGGCACAAGAAACCGAGTGCACGGGGCGAGGAGGCGACACCTCCCGCTTCTGCAGAGAACTTGAGAAAATGTTGGAGTGTGGGTGCTCACATGATCAAGCAATTTGACGAGCAAGAAAGCGAAGAAGGATCTGAAGAGGACGAGGAGGATGAGAAGAATATCAAGTCCACGCAGGGGCAAGGCCCTGCCGTGAAGGCTGCTCCCCAATCGGCATCGGAGGACGATGAGGACGAGGATGAAGATGACGGGGACGAGTAGCTGGAAGGGCGTCCCGAGAGCGGAGACGAAGAGAGAGAAGAAGAGTTGGCGGACATCGCTAAGTAGATTCATGTACTATTACAAAACATTGGACTGCAATAGACAACAAGCTCATGAAAATTCTGATCTATGTCGGTGGACAGACCGGGGTTCGGTCTCAATATTTCAGGATAATGTATAGTGCTGCAATTGAGGTGTGTTCAGTCAAAAAGTGCAGGATGGTACCCATGTTCGTACCATGTATAATACCAGGCCTTGTAAAAGGCGTATCAGGACGAGAGACAGCGTAGATAGCTAAAAATACTCACAGCCAGCCGAGACAGGTCAGACCGATATTGATAAGCTACCGAGGGGGATGAGCGGCAAAGTCTGAATTAACCAGGGTGACGCACCAAATCAACGCCGCATCCCCGCTCAAGGAACACTCCCAATGGGGGAAAGATGACGGCAAAGCTTTACGGAAGCACTGAGCTGCATATCAAGACGTCGTGCTCGTCGATACTTACATGATCTGCGACCCAAATCAGAAGGGGAATACAAGCAGGGCAAGGAGAACTGACCTTGCAGATGTCTGTGCAGGTGAGAGCCATTTCGTTTGGATTGAGATGAGAGCGAGCGGGATGCGACGTGAATTTATAAGTTGCTTGGGAGACCCCTCCCGGGTTCGATGGAGTAGTATGACGTCATAGGTCAATTCATTCCGTGGCTGTGCTATCTTATACGCTGAGATGGACCAAGTGGTCGAGCATCGTGACCTGTCGTATGTCACTTCCGGAGCGGCCCCAAACGCTTTCCAGACGTTCGACGTGTATCTGCCGAGACAAGGGGCTCCACATCCATCAGATTCAGCCCCTCTCATCTGCTTTATACATGGCGGTGCGTGGAGAGCGTGAGGCATTCCTACGGTACCCGGTCCTCGGTTACGCTAACGCGACGCCGCTTCGGGGGAGACAAGTCCGATCACGCCTCCTTGGCTCGCACTCTCGCCGTGTCCACAGGGTACCCGGTCGCACTCCCCAACTATCGCCTCACGCCCCGCGAACCCACCCCAGACGATGTTCTCCACCACCCGGCACACGCACAGGATCTCCTTCGTTTCCTCGAATACATCCTTTCGTGGCACACGGGAAACGGGGGATGCTTGCCTCGGAAACCGAGCATGCTCTTTCTTATCGGCCACAGTTGCTCCGCACACATGCTCTCCACCGTTTTCCTCCGCATGCAGGGGGATTCAGACAACGTTTGCCCATCCGACGAGCTCGTCTTATCTACAGCAGCCGTGATCATGTCGGAGGGCATATATGATGTCGATCTGTTGCTCGCGAGCTTTCCGGAGTACCGCACCTGGTTTATCGAAAACACGTTTGGGGAAAGAGACACGTTTGAGAACGTGTCGGCATTCAAGGCGACGATTCGTCCAAACACCCTCCACATATCTTGGTTCATCATACACTCCAAAGGGGATATTCTGGTTGATGAGCGTCAGAGCGCGGGAATGTGCGACTTTTTAAAGGAGAGGTCGTGTCCGGTTTCCAAGTCCTTTGGCACGTTGGAGGACGCGCACGATGCCATTCTACAAACTCCCCAATACATTGGTTTGATAGATGGGTACATCAAGGGCATTGTAGGCCGCGGAGGTAGTCCATCTGGCGGGGAAGGAAGACAAGTGTAGCCTGTCGTTACTTGTGCTTTTTGACTAATAACTGGAAACCCTCTTCTAACGCCGAGGCTGCTCGCTCGCAGTCCAGCTGAGTGTTGTACAGTGGGGCGGGTGCTAACCGAATCACGTCGGGCTGCCTCTCGTCCCCGACAACTCCCTTCGATAACAGATATTCATGTATCACTTCCATCACACGCGACTTGGCGGGTAAAAATAGCAGAGACAGCTGCGCACCCCTCGAATCCGGTGCATAAGGAGTGATGATTGTGAAAGCAGGCTCTGCTTCCCGTGCGACCATTTCATCATCACTGGCTGGGTATTTTTCGTCCACCAAGTTGGCTGCCACATAAAATGCCGACTTGACGAGGAGAGACTCCAGATAGCCGGTCAGCAACACCGATCGCTCACGAAGACGTGCCATCATCCCGGCTTCCTTGAACACCTGCAAGCTACCAAGCAGTGATACGGTCGCAAGCACCGACGGATTGGATTGCTGGTATCCCTGAGCACCAGGTATCGCAGAAAATTTAGGGGGCATCGAAAACCGTGAGTTGGGGTCATGTCCCCACCACCCCGCGTACCTAAAATGCGGTAAAAACCCTGCCCAGACATCCAGAAAGGAAAAAGGGCTGCGTACTGCGGTGCTTTATCGCGTTCCCATTTGCTGTGGACGAAAAGACCACCGATGCCACCAGGTCCCGAATTAAGATATTTGTACGAGCACCACACTGCAAAATCAACGTTCCAGTCATGCAAGGTCATGGGAACGTTCCCGATCGCATGCGCCAGGTCCCAACCACAGATACAACCCTTGATTAAAAATATTTTAGTACCCAATTCGTTCTCGCGGAGTCAGTAGAAGAGATTGAAGCTCGAGTGCGACTATCGGTGGTCGGCGTAAAGTAGACGTAAAGGCACAGAAGCAAGGTTCGCAAACTTACTTGTACGTGTGAGGCGCTGGTGATCGCTGAGATGGGAAACCACTGTCCAGTGTAATACTGCACACCGCTAAAAATTACGAGGGCGATTGACGGCCCCTCTTTAGCGATCGTATCGAGTATATCCGACTCGTGAAGCGTGAACTCGCCATCCCGGGGAAACATTTCGATAATCGCCTCAGCCGGGTCATATCCGTGCAGGCGGGCCTGCGAGGCGAATGCGTACTGAAGGCGTGAGCATATTACTCGTATTGATCAAAATCATCCTGCACGTACTTGATCCGAGGGAAAGGCTTTGCCTTCGCAGAGAATCTTGAAGCGAGTGGGGGTAGGCTTGTAGAACGCTGACATCATGAGATGCAGATTCGCAGTCAGCGTCCCCATACAAGCAACTTCTTTCTCCTGAGCACCTGAGAATGAAAACGTGAATACCTGAAAGACGAATCCGACCGAAGCATACCCACCAACTAATTCGGCGAGTAAAGGTGTGACCGTATCCGCAATATCCATCCATTCACGGCCATGTGGATGGTTGAAATGTCCTTTGACGGCCCTGATAGATGCGTTCACAAATTGCCAAGGTTGGCGTACCGATATCCTCCGAGGGAGGCTCACCGAGTTGCCCATACCTGCAGTTCTTCTGCAACGAGAGCCTTTGACCGTTTGGTCAACAGGCCCAAGGAATTACCACAGAGATATGCACAGCGATGGTCACCCGAATCTGAATCGCACAGAAGACAGCGTAAGTGGGTCAGAAATGCCCCACCAGGACGATCTACGACACGTAACCATTAGACTTGGAAGCGCCAGTGCTGTATTCCTGGTCTGTTGGGATGAAGAACTCCTGGCCGCTAAGAGCAACGGTGAGGTCCCTGTGGTCGATTGAAGACATGCCCTGATGGTCGTGGACGAATAGTTAGCAAAGTGGAACGATCGTGACGTTCCAGTGGCAGGTTCAAGTTATGACACATCATTGTGTTCCAGAAAAGAGTAACTGGCACGGTTTGCCTGTGTGAAAACACCACCTTCCTAAGCGACGAATATGAACCAGGCGGACAAACCACGGACGGCCATTGTCGTTGGCGCTGGCCCCGTGGGCTGCCTCGCGGCGATATCCTTCGCCAAGATGGGCTGGAATGTCGACATATATGAAGCAAGGCCCGGTATGCTGTTACATGATTTGCTTCCAGTTACAAACTGATTCAAATTCCTCTAGATTTACGGCTTGCCTCCTCCAAGGCCGCTGCCCAGCAGCGCTCGATTAACCTTGCGATTTCGTCCCGTGGTATCGCCGCCTTGCAAGCCATTGATACATCCGCTGCGACTCGATTTCTCCGAGCCGCCATTCCGATGCGTGGTCGGATGATCCACGACATTCGCGGAAATCAACAGAGCCAAGCGTATGATAAGGACGGACAGGTGGGTAGATTCCCGCGTGTTCGTTGGGGTCTTCGTTATGCCTCATTCGCGTGTCCCTCGGGTATGTCCTTACGGACACCTTTTGTTATCCTTTCCCTGCAGTGTATCAACTCTATAGATCGTGCCCTTCTAAACGAAGGCTTGCTTGAGGTAGCATCTGACGTCCCAAACATCCGTTTATTTTTCAACCATAAAGTTCTCTCCTTCGATTTCGACAAAAGGACAGCCATAATTCGAGATACAGATTCAAATAAGGATGTTCGAGCAAATTTTCACCTGTGCATAGGTGCAGACGGTAGTTATTCCATCGTCCGCCGACAATTAATGAGGGTCGTAAGGTGTGCCGGCCAGCGTGTTGGATGGAGTTCGCGGGATGCTGACTCAAGGCTTAGAATGAATTTCCAGCAGGAATATATTCCTCATGAGTATATTGAACTTAAAATGCCGGCAGGGCGTGATGAGCATGGCCAACCTGTTTTCTTGCTTGATCCGAATCACCTTCACATTTGGCCTCGCCACTCGTTTATGCTCATCGCACTCCCAAACAAAGTAAAGTCTGTTGTTTCCGGATTTTCCCACCTACTCAACGGGTTTCAAGGACAAGTCTTTCACATGCACGCTCTTCGCGCCCACAGTCGAGTTTGATCGCCTGATTGGTCGCGAAGCGATCTTATCATGGTTCAGGACGTACTTCTCAGACGCCCTCCACTTGCTTGGAGAAAACAAGTTACTCGACGATTTCGACAAGAACCCCCGAAGTCCACTGATAAGCATCAAGGTGTGCTTCGCCTGAATATGTCTGCTGATCAGGCATCTCAGAGATCCAAATCCATTAGGCAACGCCGTATCATTACAAGGATCGGTGTGTCATACTGGGCGACGCTGCACACTCCATGGTGCCCTTTTATGGACAAGGTCTTAACTGCGGTCTGGAAGACGTTAGGGTTTTGCGTGCGCTGCTTCTACAGGAGGTCGTGGCACCTTGTGGTCCACCGAGCGATTCAGAAGAACAGGAAGATACAGACATGAGGTTACTCAATGCTTTGACCAAGTACACCGAAACGAGGCACGAGGATCTTGTTGCTATCTGTGAACTCGCGATGGACAATTAGTAAGTTCATCGCCCGTCACTAGGACCACCGTTTATTGTTTGCCCCTGCAGCATCGAAATGCGGCATTCTGTGACAACACCCTTATACCTCTTTAAGAAGGCACTTGATAATTTATTGTATTCGATCACGTCCAGTAAGGCCCCGTTGGCTTTGATCACGCGGTCGTTGGCTTCTGTTCCGTTCCCATCTCCTATCCCCACAGGATGGCTCCCGCTTTACACAATGGTCACCTTTCGTCCAGATATCAGCTACGCGACCGCCCGAAAGAAGTCAGCTAAGCAATCCACCTTTCTCAATGTCATTGGAGGCCTCAGTACGGTGATGATTGGGGCGGTAGGGTGCTACGTGTCGCTGCGTGCTGTTCGTTGGGTGAAGGGAACATGATATGATTCTGTGCTTTGTTGATGGGTAGCTACTTGGTTGATAATTCCCTCAGACCACGGAGAGGGGTGCCTTTTTTTTTTTTTACCAACAGGCATGGGATGAATTATAATTTTCTCTCGTCGTGACACAGGGCAATTGACGGTGATTAATTTGGGATGGTGTTACATGAGGATATCCCGCAGAGCTGACTGGCGACGCATGTTCTGAAAGTAGTGTGGATGGTAGCTATCGAGGCGACCGTTCACAGGGAATAAAAATAAGCAAGGACATGTGTATGGTTAGTCGGGAAAGGCATCTGTAGATGACAAGAAATCCCATGAAATGCACCATTATATAGTCTAAGTAAGGTTTACCTAGTAGAAACACGGAAAGCAATGTCAATGGTCGTGCTTTGTCGTAGAGATCTGGTATACAAGAAAGCAAGAAACAAAAGGGTGAACGAAAGCAGCGTAGACCTGGAGGGGAGAAAAAGAGGGGACGACTGGTTAGGCCTTCTTCGGTGGACGGCCCCGTTTCTTCTTCACTACGCTTGATTCACCCAAACCCTCGTCAGCAATAGCAGCGGAAGTAGCCAACATCGCGGGTTCTTGTTTCTGTGAGTCTTTACGCGGACGACCGCGTCTCCGCTTCGCAGGTGGCTCCTCAGCACCTGAGTCATCCGCTTTCTTCTCCTGTCGAGGAAAGCGGTTAGATGAGAATCAGTGACGGGGGAGGAGTGCAAGATATGCCTTGGGTGGTCTACCCCGTTTCTTCTTTTCTGGCGCTGGTTCTGATGCGCCAGTGGTAGCGGAGGCAGCCCCTGATTTCTTGTTTTTACTGCCTTTTGGGCGACCACGCCCCCTTTTGGCAGGTTGCGGGTCTCTGGAGGCTGTAGCGGCTAACGAAGGGGTAGATAAAATAGGGAAAAAAAGGAGGACATACAGAGGGGTGAGAGGACGAAGGGGGGATGGCACAAGAGCTCACCGTCTAGCTGGGCTGGATTTTGATGATCGTTTTCCTCGATATCGTCGTCATATCTGTCTGCTAAGTCGTCCTGGTGCTGTGAGTCGGACATTTGGGATGTGTGGGAGAAGGGAGATCACACGAGGGCTAGTCAGTAGCAAGGACGTCGGCGTCGAAGGGGAGAGAAAAAGCGGGGAAAGGGTGAAGCCCTCGTTTTAACGGAATAATATCCCCCCTACCGAATATAGCTGGGACGTGTATGCGTGGAATTTCTGCCCAAAACTAGGATTATTTTATTATCATCGGGCAATTAACCCCTGATATTTAGGTGAATATTTACGTAATACATCTTCAAATTCAATTTCCATCTCCTCTTCAGAGAATTCTCTCTCTAGAGGTTCGTATGTCAATGATGGGCCATGTCCTTGTTGCTTACGACCGCAGATTCCCCTTCTTATTTTATTTTTATTTTTATAAAATGATATATTCTTTTGTCGTTACCAGCCAAATTCAGTCGGCGATATAATTAACTCATTCTCCTCGAGATGAGACGCTCAGCGTTCGGCGCACTCGTTCTCCCGCTTGCAGGTGCGCGTCTACTATACTCGGGTCCTGAAGATCCGTATGCCTTTCCAAAGTATCGCGTCACATTTCTCAACGACCTCCCCGTCCTCAACGAGACCGCACAGCGCTGGATCCAGCATGGCTTGCGCGGTGGTGAACACGAGTTTCTTGATGTCCAAACGGCCTGGTACTCTCAGAGCACCATGATGGAGATAGCTAGTTCCGAATCCCACGACTCACCGCCTGTTTGTATGTCTGATGTGTATTTACTACTAACGCGCCCCAACTCATCCGACTCTCACCCAGTCTCGCCTGACTATACTCTCCAACGCATGAAAATTGGCCCCGACAACGAATTCCTTTGCCTTATCCCGCCTGCAAGCGGTACAGGCACCACCACAGAACCCTTCGACGGTGATGCCGCACTCCGGAATAGTTGGTCATTACTTCAGCCTTTGTCCGGAAGATGTCTTTACGTGCGGCCGTCGTATCTGCACATATCCTCGAATTCTCATCCCCCCACTAGCATCGTCAAACGTGGTTCACGTATTCGTATTGTCACAACCACCAGATCAGACAATTCAAAGAGCTCGCTCCCACACAACCGCACTTAGGTAATCTGTCCTGCATTTCCTCACTCCCCACTCGATAATGTCATGCATCCAGGTCCATCTGAGCCTGTTGAGGACCCACAGGCACGCTTCCAAAACCTTTATCCATCCATTCTTGCTAAATCCTATTCAGTGGGAAGCATTTACGTTGGGTGTCTCTCCCGTCGCACCAGAAAACGGAGCGGACGTGGCCGTCGCCGATCAACTTCATCCCGCAAATTTGGAAGTCGCACATGGTCCGGGTTCTCGCTATCTTGTACAGCGTTGGGGTGATGGCACATTCTGCGATAAAACCGGAAAACCTCGTGAAGTTGAAGTTCAGGCAAGTTTCTTTTACTTCTGAGAGAGAAACCGGTTAATGAACAACTCTCAGTTCCACTGTTCGATGACGATGGCTGACTCCATACTTCTCATCCGTGAATCCAAAACATGTTCTTATGTACTGGTCGTGCAAACGCCGCGCTTGTGCGGTGAGCCCGGGTTCAGATCCCGCCGAGAAGCTCGTGAGGAGTCACTCGTACGCTGCCGGCAAATCATCGATACCCCTTCTAATCGAGTTTTTCCTTCCGAGTCCACTCAACTTGAGCAGAGGCAAGCCGTCGACCAAGCAAATCTGAACGAATCCGACCATCCCCTTCATCTTGTCCACCGCAAATCCCGTTTCATTATACCTAGTCCGGCCCCATCCCAAAGTTCACTAGGATCAAATTCCGGTGACATGGTTGATAGCCCGCTGGACGACATTAAACGGGCCATAGAGGCTTTCATGAAATTGCCTGACATTCAAGAGCTGACTGGTAACAATCCGCGAGTTTTTTTAGACCATGGCGAAAATGGCGAGTTTGTTATCGAGATTCTGGAGGAAATACCGATAGATGCCGATGGGGATGGAGCGGTACAGGGTGATATGTCTGCTGAAGAATATACACGTTTAACAGACGTGTTGCGAAATGCAATATTCAATATGAAGCGTAACGGAGAAACGGAGAAAGAAAGTGAGCAAGACTGGGAGGAAGAGGAGGAAGATGACGGGCCCCGTAACACAAGAGATGAGCTGTAACGTGGGTCGAATCCTGTCGCTTCTGTCGGCTTGAATATTATCTGTGTCGAAATCCGTATAGAAAGGTATGTCACAGGCTTTGTGCAAGCTTCCGAGGCAAATAATCAAGAATAATTCATGTCCGTGTCATGAAGCTACATAGGCGCATCAAATCGATCAGGCTAGCGTACAAAAATATGGTCTTTTTTTGGTCAGTGCTAATTCCCGCCCAAGCGAGAGTTTTTTTTTTAAGCCCCTGAAATCTGAATTTAGCAAATAATTTTTATGACTGAACTAATTGTCAACAGCTCGTCCCTCCGGAGAGCCTCGCTCTTACCGAGTTCTGGCCATTCCATACCACGGTCACTCGGAAGTGTAGATGGCTCTGGTCCCTGTGAGTAAACCAACAAACCGAGTAGTTCATATCACCTCGGTTTTTTGCCGCCGCAAAGCGCCGAAAACCCTGACAATCGTCTGCCAATCAGCGCATCCTGCAGTGATCACGGTATCACTGAACTTTACTGCACTTTCCCAGCGTTCATTCACACGCGAGCCTCATCTCGTCGTCCGATATTTCGGAAAACAATGTAAATATATTTCATGTGTCCTAGCGTGGCATAGAAGATAAGTTGGTCGACTTTTGAAATTTTTGTGCTTCTGTGGCGGCACAAGGCTTCTCTCGAAGTTCTGGTTATCGATGGTCGCGTGCTTATCCGACACTTTGGTTTGTTCGGATCCTTCCTCGCTCCCTCCATCTTCTTTCCAGTGCCGTCAAATTGTCTTTTCTACTGACTACACAACATACATCTGACCAAAATTTACACCGCCGCCAGTGCGTAATCCTTGCATGACCAATTTCCTTCTTATTTCGTTTCATTTCATCCCCAATTTGCTCCGTCGTTAGTCCGACCCATAACCGCGTTTTCATCTCAACGGTCACGTCTCATGTGACGAGGATTCTACGTTCTGAAGCTCGTCGTGTTGAACTGCCAGATCCACTCGGTCCGGGTGAAAATATTGGCATTTATGCTCTTTTTTTTTTTTTGGTATACAGCCCATTGAATCTATTTCCTCGAAGCTCCCTGACTACAGCCAGATTGCTCGCACATGCCGATACGGCTGTGAACATGAACACTTTGAGGTTATTGCGCTACCTTCATCACCACTTGCCATTTGATCGTTTCACGCAGAATTTCACTTCATTTCTCGCACCTGCTGGCGTGCTGCACGTTGCCTCGCCCGTTCGTCCTCAAGATAAGGATTTATTGCCTAATTGTCTGATCATGATGCGGAATCACTACTGAACATGTGTTTCCAGTTATATTCAGATGGCATTTTTTTCTCGTGTTGAATGGATGCGACAAGCGTTGACTTTCTGGTATAAATTTCCAATGTAGCATCATCCAATCCTGAGTTCGATTTTCCTCCTGAGCGACCCACCGCGCGTAAGATGGGATAAGCCCTGCGGTGGTTCTCTAGTGTTTGATTCGATTGTGATGTAGCCTTGATTCTATTTGCTGTCTCGTCGCACGTTTCTCTTGAAGCGTTCACCCGGTCCCCTTCTAATGGAGTGGAGGAAGAATCCGGAAGGACTCGGAATTATGATCGGGAATAATGGTGCCCACTTGCAAGTGTCAGGACGGTAGACCCATAGATTCTTTGAGCTCGAGTAATTGACGGTTGGCCGCTGTCGGTACAGAGCGGGAAGCTTATGCTGGTTTAGAACCCGACGCTGTATTGCCACTAGAGCGGGCCTCAGTCCCAGGAGCTTTGGGCGTGGCCCAAACGTGGCGCAATTTTCCCTAGACTTATGCGTACTACGTCCCGCTGGAAGTCTTGATTAAGACAGAGCCGGATCCGATTTCCGGAATCCCACATCATGGATGTTTCACTTCCAAATCAACTGCTACTACTCGATATACTGATCGTGTTTTCTGGGCCTCGTGTCTCAGTTGGCTCCAGCGGGCGCGCGAACGAGGCCGCATCACGACACGAGGCTGTGGAACATGTAGCAGTCACCTTGGTACTGGCCATGCTCGAATAATGCCCCGGTAGGTTTTATCCAATCCTTTACATGTGTTACGTCCAACTGGCAGCCGAGCAGAACAAAAGCTGAGTGATACGTTTCTCGTCGATGAAATTTGAAACACGGTCTGATCAAATTCACACCGGCATGATCACGCATTTTCTTAGCCAGCACATGGCCGTCCCTACTAGTCCGGGTGAATCCTGCAATTCCGACTTGCTGTTGATGAGTTCTGGACGTAACAACCGCCACCATCACGGTTGCGTACGTTTGAAGGCAACTCTGAGGGCCACTTGGTTCACGGGAACGTGATCCAGAACGGTCCTATGACTGGCTAGAATGATACATCGTATCGTGTTGACAACATACCAGCACGTATCGCGTATTCGTTTCGCTTCTTGTGACCTTGATTTCCCCATTTCAGACAAGCACCTTGCTATAGTTGTCACCGTCGAACGTGCGCCCGGGCAGGACCGATTGATGTCAAACGAGCGCTGTCTTTCTTTGGACTTTGGTCACGGCTGTGTGAGCTGCACCGAGACCGGTGAAGGACACGGAAGCCGGTACCACTAGTGTCGTTGCGCATCCCAAACTTGTATGGTCACACGTTCAGTTTCATCTCGGTGACATGAACCTCACGATGCGTGTTCGCCGTCTCGTTCATGCGATGGTACCTTTGATGGTGACCGCTATACCTTCCAGCCAACATCCGACACGTCTAACGTGAGTATACTGGCTGTGAAAATGATCATATAAGTCGGAAATATATCCAAATTAATAACATCCCTGGAGCCACCATCAACCCATTCCGTGGACTGGGACCCGGTGTCTCAGATCGGTTCCTAATATTCTGCAAACTCACAGGTCCTCGGTAAGCGCATGCGCCATATGCGCCTCCATTGACAGCTCCTTTCGGCGGATCCAAATTTCAGGAAAAGGACCAGAATCTTCCACGTCTATCCCCAGCCGTGATTGCTATGTAAGTAAACCAATATAGTTCAAGCTAAATCTCATAATGTGGTAAGTAATTTATTCCAATCCGCTGGGGAATAAATGAACCTCGAAAAAAAAAAAAGGTCGCCGTAGGCACAGGCAACCACACTCAAGGTTTCTGAGACGACGCGTATTCACACCACTCGTAAACCTTGATTGATCGTGTCGGCAGGCCCTGGCTGTTCGTGGCATTTCCGTTGGAACGCCACGCGGCGCCAAATAGGAGGCCCAGCGCACTTTTGGTTCCGCCGAAAGGCCCGCGCTGCCACTTGCCACACAAAATGCGTCCTGGACAGCGGTCCTGTAGGTTCGATCGTTCATTGCCTGCGCCAGTGATTGGCATGTCGTCGTGTCATTTGACGACTAAATGCCTTGCTGGTTGCTTCTACTTCATCTGGACGCGATCGGTTCACGGCATGCCACCCCGCGTAGCACGATGTACCTCCTAGTATACATTCTTGTAAATGAATGACACGAAAAGTGATTCTCTTTCCCTACTGTATGTATGGACCATGGCTCGGGATCGCGAATGTGGAAGTATTCCTTGGTGTGGAACTACCCTGCATGCATGCATCTCTTTCTTCATAGAACGCCTATAACAGCCCTCTGAATGATCCGATTTGACGGATCAAATGGCGAGATATGGGGTAATCCGCCTGGCAAGACAGGCCCCTCCTTCCATGACCAACTTCAAAGCATGTGGTCAAAGAAGCAATCGATTTCCAAGATGTGTATCATAGACCCAGATCACTACTAACCAGACCTGATTAAGTAGTTAATAACGAGGACAAAGGAGCGTCAATGATAGGATGTATAGACAAGGGGTAACAGCGATCTAGCAAGCAGGTTGTGTCGTAGGGTCTGTCTAGTCCAAAGAGTAGCGAAGCCGCCGTCCGCGACAGGTAAAGAAAAGTCACAAATTGTCTGATGAGAAAAGAGATAAACAGATCATAACTCCGAGAAAGAGACCAACGAGAAAGCATGAACAAGTAGTCCGATCAACCGACTGACCTATTTCTTTGCGTTGTTGGTAACAACAACCGCGATAACAATGGCAGCGACGGCAAGGACGAGAAGTAAAATGAAGAAGCAAATCCACCGCTTTTTTCGTGCGGCACGAGCAGAGACGATGGCCTTATCCGTATGGCCAATCCTGTAGTATGCATGTCAGAAAAAGTGGAGAAGAAGGGATGCATAACATGCCCTGCTTCCAGATCTTTTTCAACTATCGCCGCCGTCGTTTCTACGTTGTCTATCATCTCCTTCTGTTGTTCTACCATGATGCTCATCTGCATGAACAATGAACAATAACTATGACTATGCATCAAGCATTGGGAGTGGACATACATCGTTGAAGAGTTGCGCGAGTTCAGCAATAGTTTGCTCAATGCGCTGGATATCCTGATGGCGTGCTTGCACCTCGCGGTAGGCAGCTCTTGATTCACCATAACGGTTCGAGTTCATCAACTATTTCGGATCAGACAAGCATCAAAATGTATGTTGCAATGACGTACAGCTTGGCTGAATATCTGGCCGCCAGAGTCGTCGTTCACCACGGCTCGTATCTCCTCGGGGGTTGCATCCGGTTTAACTAGACATATTAGAATTAGCCACATTAGCCAAGGAGCCACAAACAACTTGCCAATCTTGAACTGCCTTTCCATCCGTTGCTTGTACTTTTGTCGGTATTGCTGTTCCACTTGTTGGTAGTTCTGGATCGCATCCACGAATTTAGATTTGACAAAGGCCGTCTACGAAGAGTCCACATCAACATCATGGAATCCTCCTACACTTTACCAGTGCTGTGCTGCTAACCTGTTGTTTGCGAACTTGACCGTCCCGTCCGCCTCCAGGTTGTCTTTCCAGAGCCTGAACACGTCGCTTCAACGTGGCGCTCAATGCACTCGTCTCCTGCACGAGGTCGGCCAATTGGTCCGCATTCCGCTGTGCGGCTGCCTCATCAGTGTTGTTCAGTGACCGAGAGTGGAACTCGTCAATTCGCGCAACATTGGCATTGAACGTCTTGAGTGTGTCTTGAAGCGAAGCAATCTAAGTGAGATTAAAGTAAAGGTGGAGAGGAAAGAAGGAATGTAAAACAGCAATGAGTGAAAAATTGCCCGTGCTCAGAAAATCAGACCGTACTTCATCGTAGAAGGCACCCATGTCATCTCCTGGATCTGCCCCTCCTCCGCCAGCGGTGAGGTTGGTAGTGCTGTCTCTAACTTCCGACATCTCGTACGCTGTGTTGTCTTGTCGCCCGTACGATCTGTGTTGGCCATGTGGGTCGCTGAGCGCCTTTCAGAGTAATGTGGTGCTCACCTGCCCTGTTGTTGGGCCTAACAAAGAATGTCGAGTGAGTAGAATGTCGACAAAGAGGCGAAATGAACACATACCCTCATTGCTGCTAGTCTATCCATGGTAGTCAGTCGTCAAAGATAGTTTTGGGGATGAACAACCTGCGGAGGGCTTAATATTTTTTTTTGGTAACCCGACCTTGTCTTGATGCGGTCCGGACAAATGACTACAAACAACCAACACCGCCATCCCCCCGCAGAACAACCCAGACAATGAATGCGTATCCAAGTTACTGTAGAGCATTTACTCTAGGCCTCAGACGATCCCAGATACCGGAAACACTTCGGAGGTCGTTCAGGGATATGCACGCCTGAAAACTGATCCCACTCTGGATAGAACATAATCTATTCAATCTTGGCATTGGAACGCATCCGACGCAGTTCAGCTGTGCGTGCCTGTGGTACAATGTGCTGCGGGGGTAGTCGCAGTACTCGGAATGCGCATGAATGCCACCATCCGTTTGATTCTAAATTTTAACGGTATACTCGCTTGAATACGCGTTTGAGTTGCTAATATACTCCAGATCATGAATGTGAATATTTTAGACATCGGGCAGCTTACTTGGACGTTCCACGTTATTTCTAGCGCCCCATCCAAAGTGCGATCCTGAAAAAGTCCACTCTCATGTGCCAACCGCGTACCAGTCGATTGTATGTTAAGTCGACTGGTAGACAACTCGACAGCTCGCGCAGCCTTACCCAACTGAAGCAGCATGTGCGTTTTACATTGGCTGATTCCTTAGTGAGGAGTGATTACCGGATGCAACGTGGACACCAACAATTTCATGTTGGTGTACTCGGTACGTACTCGTCGTTTTTGTTTTTATTCTGCTGACACGTTACAGACCGACATCGTCTCAAATGCACAATCGTGAAAATGCCGGAAGAATAAATATCGACAAACCTAGACTTAATGGTCGGCGTCCAAAATTCAAACAGGTATCCGGTTGTATCACGCTGTTGGAGGCACAAACACCCACCCGCTTGGTACTTGTGTCTTATACTAGGTATTAGGTTGTTTGCTTGTAAGTTCGTTTGGGAAATCTCACTAACGCCAACTTCTTGTCTAGCAACAAATAGTCGTGCTCGGTGCACTCTTCCAATGCGACTTCAGTGACGCCTGCATGCAAAGAAGGTTCACTGAATTATACCATTTATGCTCTGACTATGGCACGTGAGTGACCCAAATGGAATGCCAGTCCGATGGACAAGACTGGAAGCAAACACTGGGGGCCATCTCTCAGTTATCGAGACGGACACAATCGGGATACACGTACCGTCTTTGCGGTATGGTAAATTGTGTCGAGTCGAGACACATGCATTTTCAGATTACGGTCGGACCTTTGGTATGTCTTGGAACTCTCCGGCAGACGGGACTTTGAATCATTTGCAATGTCAATTTATTCAGACAAATGACACACTGTCTGCCGCACGAGTGATTTGTCATCGCGTCAATCTCGAGATATGTATCACAAGGATACGGAGTTGCTATTCGTATGTGGAACTTGACGCGCCAGTCGGGGTGAGACCCGCAAGTTGGCAGGAAATATAAGTTAAGTGAGGGTGATGAGGATGCCAGCATCATCTGGCCCTATCAACCACGAGGTGATGCAAGCGAAGCAGGATGAATCCAAGCCGAAGGCAAGGGTCAAGGGTTTTGAGGAACGGTGGAGTTTTGGTTTTGTTGTCTATGACTATCTCATGAATCATGCATTGACTCGGTCGGGATCAGGTGTACCTCTTGCATCACTTTGCGCTCACAGGTGATGAACGCCAATGCCTTGCAGGAATCAAGCTGCAGCGCGAAATGATCCGAGACTGGAAACTCACCAAATGTCTGCGCAATGGGCGATGTCAACCATCCAAATTACTACATCCTTCCATTCCGAACCAGCGACATCATATGATCCCAGAAAGCAAGAAAGAGCTTCCAAAGTTGATGATATCTGCACTTCAAAACTAACCCCGACTTGCCGAGGCGAATCGCCCGGCGATGGAACCTTATCTACTTTGTCCCGGCGTCGCAGCGCATCCAACGTAGCTCAGTTATGCTTGCCTGTGGCACGTGTGCTGTGGAGGGTTCCCAGTCGTCAGAGCACTGATGAAAACTGCTATTGGTGACCTTTCGGTTCCCCAGAGTATCGGTGTGAGCATTTATTCTTCACAAACGCATTTTCTTACATACAGCAGCACTGGATATGGGATAATGAATGTGAACACTTCGACCTCGAACGACTTACAAAACCGTAACGGCTCTATTTCAGGAAAAAAGACTAAGAGAATCTTAATTTCCTGCTTACATTCCAGTTCATGAAGCATTCTACTGAAACTAGCCAGCTGGAAAAGACCCTGCACAAGCTGAGCGATCCATGTTGGCTTATCCCTTGATTAGTGACGAGACATGGATATCGATAACTACTTCTTGAAGTGCTCGGTACGTACCGTCTGCGTCTCACTTGCGGGCACTGATTGGTGATTGTTGCACAGGCATTCTCTCAAACCCGCAGTCAAGGTCAAGGGGCACCTGCGATCGTGAAAAGACATACGAAGAAATATTCACGAACCTGGAGACGATAATCAGTGCCCTGCACCTGCTCTCAATGCTTACTGGTCATACGACTTGCACCCAGCAGCTCATATCACAACTGCGCTCTGCTCCCTTTTTCGACTCAGCTTCAGTGGCGCCTGCGTACAAAGATGGTACATTGAAAGAGGAAGGTATGCCTTGTATGGATGACGGGTGAGTGACCCAAATGATAAGCAAGGCCGACTCAGACGCATTTCCGGGATTGGAAGTGGGCTTCAAAACAGTGTTGAGAATCATATTTGAACAATCTACATGAACTTGATCTTCGTACGCATGCCGCCTTTATGGTACTGCGAATATCGTCGCGATTGACCGAATGGACATGGAGCTTTGGTATGGCGGGTATATTTTCTCCATCGTTGGATAATACACTTGAGGCTTGACAGTCGCAATGAAACCGGGCATGTAAAGCATGGTTCCGGATCGTGGTTGGAACTTCCTTGCAGCAGCCCAGCGGGCAACAAGGTACGTCAGGTGACATTGCCATTGATAGGAAACTCCAGGAACTAGTCGACATTGTGGTTAATACCGGGAACGGGAAGTTCTTGATATATAAAAAAAGAATTGTCACCGTCCTCGATTCAAAACTGGAAGACGACCATCCAAAGTGGAGTGCAACCACCTGCCATAAGTTAGTTGCTCGTATCTTTCGCTCGTTCACGACATACGGATGAGCAACTAATGAGGTCAAGTGGGACCGCGCACAAGTGCCGAGCAAACGGTTGGCGACACAGAGGACCGCATTGGGGAGCCGGCCTGGCACTCTGTGCGTGGACTAACATTGCATTTCCCCCCAGTTTTCGTCGCCAACTTTACTATACATTTACGCGAATCGCTCATGCGGACGCATCTCTGTTTGCCGTCGCCACCGAACTTGCGCTCTTAGCACGGTTAAAACGGTGGCGGCCCCTGGCATCAGGCAGCCAGGGCAGCTCGCAGAACAGCAACCTGTCGGTCTAATGTCTCCCGACTGGGTCCCCCAATCGCCGTCCGCCTCTCCACACTCGCCTCAAAGTCAAACACGTCTACAACGTCGTCCTCGAACCGTTCATGCAGCTGCTTATAATCGTACACCGACAGCTGGTTGAGCTGACAATGCCGCGCCTCAGCTAACGCCACCGCCCGCCCCGAAACGTGGTGGGTCTCGCGGAACGGCACCTGTGTAGTTGTCGTGTGAGTGAATATGTGAGAGCAACCCCAGAAATGGAGCCGAACAGGAAAAATAGAATGCAACAAGGAACGCACCCCTTTGCGGACAAGGTAATCAGCCAAATCCGTCGCAAGCACATCCATGGTCAGTGCAGCCCGCATTTTATCCCCGTGAGCCTGCGTAAACCGAAATCACACGGATCATCAGCGCTCCCGCGTCGCATCATGACACATACGCTATGAGGGGACCGACCGTCATCGTGGCAATCACACCTTCGGCAATCTTGAGCGAAGCGCTGATATTGTCGACCGTATCAAAGAGCGGCTCCTTATCCTCTTGCATGTCCTTGTTGTACGTCGCCGGTAAACCCTTGAGCGTCATCAAAAATCCTGCCATCTTAATTAAGAACATTATCCGACGCCGTCAGAGGTTGCTAAAATAGCAGCAGGTGCAACACACGTTACCAAAGATCCGACCCGCCTTACCTCTCAACAGTTCCAACGAATCCGGGTTCTTTTTCTGTGGCATGATACTTGATCCGGTACTTGGCGCAGAGACGTCAAGCCCTGATGGTGACGATAGCATACAAACGTACCTATACGCATCGCTTAACGTGACGAACCCAAACTCAGCCGTAGAGTACACGATTAAATCCTCCGCCAACCGACTCATGTGGGTCATTGTCAGACTCGACCACATCAGAAACTCAACGATAAAGTCACGATCACCCACGCCCCACATGCTGTTTTCGGCGAGGGAGGCAAACCCAAGTTCCCGGGCGAGGAATTCCCGATCCACCGCAAACGGGTTGCCCGCGAGGGCCCCGCTGCCGAGTGGGAGTACGGAAATACGGGGGACGAGCTGTCGGAGACGCTCGAGGTCGTTCTTGAACGAAAATGCATGTGAGAGTAAAAAGTGAGACCATCGGATCGGTTGTCCACGCTACACGAGCGCATTCGATCAGCACAGTGTCACTCGTTCACGCCCGCACCAACAACACCGTGCGCGTGCGCGAAAAGGAAGAAAAGAGGCGGGGTAAACACGTCACCTGTAGATGGGTATATCCGGGTAGTAGGATATCCCGTTCCTTGTCTGCGCGCTCGACTATGACACGCAACAGCCCCTCGAGGCTCGTCTGCACGTCCACCACTTGGTCGAGCAACCACAGCCGCATGTCTGTCGCTACTTGATCATTCCTAGATCGTCCCGTATGCAACTTGCCGCCCAGCGGCCCGATCAACTCGCTTAACCGCCGTTCATTGGCGGTGTGAATATCTTCGTCGTCGGGTGCAGCCGTGAACTAGAACGAACCGGTGTGAGAGGGGGATAAGGAGGGAACCGGGATCATACCTGGCCACTCTCCCATTCCTTCCCAACAGCCTCAAGTCCCTCGATTATTTTGGTCTCTTCCTCGCTCGACAAGATCCCGACGCGTGCAAGCGCCTTGGCATACGCGATGGAGCCGCGGATATCAGCGGCGTGCATGCGTTGGTCATATCGGAGGGATTGATTAAATGCATGCATACTGTCGGGCGAGTCAGGTCGGGCCCATCCTCGCCTCTATGGTACCCACAGCGGATCCGTCTTGCCAGTAAATCGGCCCCCCCACAACTTTTGCTTCGTAGGCTGATCGGACATGGTATGGGCTGTACAAGAGGAAAAAGCTTGTCGATAACCAACGTCAACCCTGAAACTGGTGAATCAACCCGTCGAGCAACTAGGAACGAATATATTATATGAAAAAATAGAAAAAAATAATATCCAATGTACTTCATAGATATATTCCGGCCCGTTTATTACAAAACGTCACTATATATACATGGCTTTCTCAAGTTCATGTACAGTTAATCTTGACAGTAAATTGCATGTGGCTGTTAAAATGCTGATAGGGAAAATAGTGTTGAACGAGATGTAAAAAAAAGGCGTGTGGGCTGGATAAATTTGGCCCTGAAAGCATGAAACCAAACGAGTAAATCTACATAGAAAAAAAAATGATGATGACAGCAGACGAGAAAAAAAAAGAGCGGAATGGGTTGGGCACCAGAAAACATAGCGGGCACAACACATGGCTCGCTATGCGTCGAAAACGAAGAGCATAGCGGGAACCTACAGGGGCCTGGCTGAGCAGCATGGTGATAGACGTAGCCCTCCACGATCGATCGATCAAATCCATCGATCCGCAAGGACACCGTGAGGCGTTCAAGGAGAAGGAATTGAGTGTTGCCGTTGCCGTTTCCCTATCTACCGTCCTCTGAGACGGAAAAGTTAAAAGAATCGTTTCTTGCCGGCCTTCTCGTCCGTTGGAATACGAACATGAACATGTGTAGGCGTGTCCTTTCCTGTACAAGTCTCGATGCCTTTGACCCAAGGATCTCCAACGTCTTCATCGTACTCTTCATCGCTGTCCTGGTCATCCTCGTGGTCGTTCTCGTCCACGTCACTCTCCTTGGATTCATGCTCCCTTTCACAGCCACACTTTTCGCCCTCCTCAAATGCAATGATACCTCCTCCACCACATCGACCCCAAAGTAGCTCGCCCATGGTCGTGCGAGCCTTGGGATCGAAACATAACATGCGACGAAGTGCCGGTCGCGTCTCACGAGGGAGCAGACGGAAAACAGAGTTGGGGGAGGTACATGAGACTGTGCGTTTACGCGGGCTCCCCTTTTTGGATGAGCCGGGATGAGCTGTTGGTGGGGATGGCGCTGGGCGGTTTGCCTGTGGTTCCGATAATTGTTGCGGACGAGGCTTTGGTGATGCTGGTGACAATGGTTCCGAAGACACAGGGCTCGCGGCGACCTCTTCCTCTGGGCGAATTTCAGTGTTGATCATCGGACTTGCGCAACCAACAGCGTTCGAAAGGCTGGCGTAACCAAGCAGAGGACTATGCACGGGAAGACTCTCGGTCGATAAACCTGGCCGACCAAGTCCCCAAACACTCTTGTCCATTTCGACCTCGCGATCTCCAGCAGCGTCATCGCTCTGAGAATCTTGTCTTGGTGGAGGAAGCGTTGTGGTTCTCATGCTGTGTCCGGGGCTCAAGAGCGCCTGCTTCGTCAACTTGGTGGCATCCTCACGCCGCTTATCGTCATCCTCGGCACCCGATGCGGAGCCAGAATGCGAGTCGGTGGAGGTGATCGTAGGCGGGTAAGGGTATGTACTTTCAGTATGTCTGCTTGTCATGCTCAGGAGAGATTTAGCGTCGTCCGGCTGCAGCAAGGCGTGTTCTGCCACAAACGAGATGCCATAAGTTTCAGCACGTAAACAGTCATGCAAGCGGATGACACACCACCTGCGGCCTGGGCAGGCCAAGTCGCAGCAGATCCGTTTGCATTGTTTGCCGACGGAACAGCCAAGTGACCGAATGTATTACGTGCCGAAGAAGCATCGAGGGCCCCACTGACTTTGCCACCCGTTTTCGCATCCTTTCGCGTACGAGGGTTCGAGCGTCTACAAAGTGACTTATGGGACTCGAACGGGTTTTCACCCTCTGCTTCAAGAAAGGCGCGGAAGGATGCATCTCGCTCACGATCGGGAACTGCCCAGGGAAAGCGCCGCAGAATCATGCATACCTGCCAGGACATGCAGGTGAGCAATGTTTACGAAAGCGCGAAGCGAAAGGAATGTGACCCTGAGCCTCGCCCGATGCCGTCAGCCTAAGCGGTTCGAACGGGGGCGGGGTGCACTGTTCTCCACAGCAACGGCGCAGCCACAGGGTCATGTAGAACAAGAAAAAAAGGACTCACAAAGATGACACCTATGCTCCACACATCAGTCTTGCGTGGATCATAACTACCACCCGAAAGGACCTCGGGGGCCAAATACGGATCGCTGCCGACGATGCCAGACGCCTTGATTAAGCGCGCGTGTGTATGGGGAGCGGGAGCATCGGGCTGCGCACCCACGTAACCCATAACCGGGGGATGCGGAGCTTGAATAAGACCGGAAGTATTGGGGGCAGAGCCACCCATGTCAGAGCCAGGGTAAGCAAAGACGACGGCGGTGCCAAAATCGATGAGTTTGACGACGTCGCCACGAGTGAGGACACAATTGTCGAGTTTGAGATCGCGATGGGCGAGGCCGAGGGAGTGAAGATAAGCGACACCGTTGCATATCTGACGAAAGACGCAAAAGATCTCGGGACGAAGCATTTTAGCAGACATGACAACGGAGAAGAGGTCATATGGGGCATATTCCATGACCTGAAGAGGGTAAGGAGGGAAGGAAAGGTAGGGAAGGGAGAAAAATACCTCGTAGTAATGACCATGATCACAGACGATGTCGACGGTCTCGATGACATTGACATGTTTCAAACAAGCGCCAACACAGAATTCTGCCCGGACTTTCTTCTCGTACTCGCGTTCGGTTTCACCTGTGCGGCGAGGACGAAATTCCTTTACAGCATACACGACACCTCCGGACTTTGCACGGCCACGGATGAGGCGGACGGTGCCCCCTGCGCCGGAACCGAGGACACGACCCCACTTGCCGTACTTTTTGGAAAGGTGAGCGTTCGTTGCGGAGGAAAGAGAAGGGACGGGATGAGAATAGGTAGCTGCGGAAGGCTCCGGGGTGGAGGGGGGTGAGTGGGAGGGACGCATGGAGGAGAAGCCGGAGGAGGAGGAGGGGGATTTGGGAACGAGAAGGGCATGGTGGTGCTTATCCTTGTCCTTTGACTTGTCCTTGTGGTTGAGAGCCTTGTTGATGAGGGCAGAAAGCGGATGTTGGTGGTGGTCCTTTTGCTTGGGGAGATCTGGGGGGGCGAGGGCGGGGACGACGTCGATGACGGAAGAGGTATCGAAGTCGAGACCCCTGCGCTGTTGCTGAGGTTGTAGATGGGGTTCGGGAGGGGTGTGTGGGGTGGTAGAAATGGGGGAGGAGCTCTGCTGGGAGGAGGGGGTTGCGCTGGAGTCGGAAGGGGGGTGTTGATGGTGTTGATGGGGGATGTGATGGTTGAGGAATCGCTTGAGGTCGTGGAGGGGGCCGTGCTTCGGGGGGGAGGAGGAGGAGGGGGAGTGGAAGGAGATGCGACGACGGAAGCGGGAGGGGGCAGGAGAAGGAGAGTCGGGGACGGGGACGGGGTGACGCTGAGTGGAGGAGAGGATGAACATGGTGGGAGGAGAGAAAGAGCGAAAAATTACCTGAGCACGATCTGGAATAGGCTGCATGGGATGGGCAGAGAGCATGGTGGACCGAGCGCAACGCTTGGTATCGGAGTAAGACGAACCCCAAGCACAGCTACCATATCGGGAAATCGGACCGGCTAGTGCGTCATTAGAAAAAAAAAAGAAAAAAAAAGAAAAAGAGATTTGTCGGCCGACGAAAAAATAACGACCGAGGTCAAACGCATTCACACATGGATACCAACAAATGCTACCAATGACAACGCGCACGATCGACCGGACTCATCATGCAGCATCCCAACTAGGTCATCATCCGACGTCCTCCGCGTCTCTCTTCCGCTTCATCTCCTTCGACACCTTGTGCTGTGCTGCCTCGTGTCTCGCCAACTCGGCCGGCACTTTCGACACTGGCGATTTCGATATTTCTGTTTTCGGCGTTAGTGCGTCCTTGCGACAATGCGGGGAAAGAGTGGTAATGTAATGTGGGGTATCCGTATCACGGCATGCATCTTGACCTCAAACGGCACCGATTCCACCCACAAACCATCGTCTTTGGACACCCCAAAAGAATCCGCAACCATAACCTCTTACCTTGTTTGAGATCATACCTGTCACGGTCAAAGCGTCTTCGTCAACAAAACTCATCCACAATGGTCGTGGTCCATCTACGTACATCACTTCGTCATCATCGTTAGTCAAGAATGTCATTGCTGTGCCCTGCTTCCCAGCACGTCCAGTTCGTCCTGCGTGTCATGTCAACACCATACACATAACACCTGTCCCCCTTAATACTCACCGATTCGGTGCACGTATGCCTCAATCGTGCCTGCCATCTGATAGTTTATCACCAGGCTGACATCCTGTACATCAATTCCACGTCCTGCCAGATCGGTCGCAACAAGTATGTCTGCTTCGCCTGACCGCAGCGACTGCAAAGATGCTTCTCGCTGTTCTTGAGTCTTGCCAGAGTGCAATGTCGCCGCAGACCACTACCCCTCCGTCAGTAATGTCCGACAGCATTCTAAAAAGAAGTCCTACCCCTGCCCGCGATAAATCCTTCGCAACCATGTCCGCCGTCTTCTTCTGGTTCACAAACACAATGATCGGAGAAGCAAACGCGCCACTGTTGAGAATTTCCAGCATACGTTGCCTCCATAATCCGGTTAGTTCACTTTCCCTCTTCCATATCATTCACTTACTTTTTCTTCTCGTCTCCGTTCACAAACTCTACCCGCTGTTCCACCGTATCAACTGCCCGTCCTGCTTCTCCAATCGTGATAGTCGCCGGTCTCTTGAGGTACTTCCTTGCCAACCGCTCCACCGCAGGGGGCATCGTTGCCGAAAACAACGTCGTCACTCTCGTCCGACCCTTGGCTATCATCGCTGCGCTCTCCTCCCCATCCATATCCATGCCATCCCCACGCGCTGCAAAGCCCTCGGGCTCACCTTCCATCAATTCAGCTGGCAGCTTATCCAGGATAAACAAGAGGTCCGCCTCAAACCCGAGATGAACCATTCGGTCCGCCTCATCCATCACGATGTACCGGCATTGCGAAAGCACAATGACATGCCGTTCAATCACATCTTTTAGACGACCCGGCGTAGCGATAATGATTTCTGCACCTTCACGGAGGTTAAACTGTTGTTCTTCTACCGCACGCTATAAACATCACATGTCAGACAAGGTATTTGACGAGCCAACGAACAACATACACCACCAACGATGGAAACACATGTGAATCCCAACGGACCTGCAAACTTGCGCGCTTCTGTTTCGATTTGTTGTGCCAGTTCACGAGTGGGCGCCATGATCAACGCATATGGACCAAGATGCCGATTTTCGTCCGTGAAGGGTGGTAAATTTGAGATGAATGTAAGCATAGGAATGACGAACGCCGCCGTCTTTCCAGAACCTAGACGATTTTAGCAAGGTTGTTTGAAAATTATAGCATGACACACCAGTCTCGGCAATACCGATGATATCCCGGTTCTGTAAACCGATAGGAATGGCTTGTCGTTGAATAGGCGACGGTTCCTTATAGCCAATCTTGTCAATAACATCAAGTATAGGCTGGGGAATCGTAGATTCTGCCCAAGAGCGTAGTGGGTGAGGGATTGAACCGCCTGCAGAAGCACTGAATTAGCATCCGGAGCGAAGGTTGCACAACGATTGCTTACCTCGTGCGGCAATGCTGAAATCCTCCCTGAATATGCGCCAATCTCGCTCCTTCATCTCCAAGAGCGGTTTTTCCGACCAATGTCGCTCGTCAATACCGCTCTTTGCTGCCTTCCTCCTCTCCATAGGATCCGCGAGACTCGCTTCAGGAGCAACACCATTGTATGCGGCCCCACCATCATCCATTCCACCCACCCGCCCGCGACCAAACATTACTTGTGCACCCTGCCTGTTCGCGCCCACTGCAATAGGCGAATCGGAAGTAAACGTGTCCTCCTCTTCTGCCCAGTCGAATACAAACTTTCTATCATTCATCTTCCGAATTTTACGCTTCTTGTTTGTCACCCCAAGGTATCGATCACGCAATGCCGAGAGCTCGTTCTCGGTCATAGAGGTGGCGTGTGGCGCACTAGACTCGGGGAGCGTGCCATTGCCCGACGGTGTCGATGGTGCAGGCGTGGGGGTGGCACTCGACGACGGACCATTCGAAGACTTGGTACGATCTGCGCGAGGGCCAGTCGGGACGTTTGTAAAACTGCTCCGAGGCGGTTGGGGAGGCTGCGCGGCCCGACGGTCGTCCGGCTGGTTCCCCTTCCCTCGCCCCTCGCGTCTTCCATGACGACTGTCCTTTTCTGGATGACCATATCTCTGACTATCATCCTCTGCACCAAAACAGTCAACGTTGATTCACCACGGAGAAATGAAATTTACGGCGAGGAGGACCACCATATCGTCCCGCGCGTTCCTTGTCCCTCTCCCGTTGACGCACCATCTCTGCCTCCCGCTCAAGCACATCCCTATCTTGTTTCATTTTCTCATCGCGTTCCCGCTGTTCCTTGAGCTCCGCGGCTCGTTTCGCAATCGCAATCGCGGCACGTTCCTCCTTGGACAGAAACTTAGGCTATAGCCAACCTAAATGAGTTCAGACCAACCACTGAAATGGTTCACACAAGCACACCTTGGCAGCGGCCTCTTTCTCTTCCTTTTGTTTTTGCAACAACGCCTCTATGGACAGTGGTTCCGCCCGCACGTTCTCAGACATGGCGGACAAGTCGTGGCAGGGACTTTACTCAATTAGGAAGCAACTCGTGCTGGATGGCAAGCACGTGATCGCCAGACCGTTTGCTCATCGCCAGACACGACGCGCGCGAGAGTGATCGGCGCTGACCACGGCTTTCACGTCGACGATGTCCCCCACTCCCAGCGACCTCGACTCGCGCGTACAATCTCCTCGCCCTGGGACGCCCGAACCATCCTCCAGACAAGGCAGACGGAATACTCAGCCGGATGCCCAGCTCCTCGACGACGATGGTGCGATATCACAAAAGGTAGGCGACGTGTCGTTTCATGCCATTACGCTTGACGGACGACTTTAGCTGGAAGCGTGTCTCAAGCACATCTTTACGAAATATTGTACACCCGCTGCACCTGCTGTGTCGGGCCAGACGCATGGGCTGTCGTTGCTCGTGCCTCCAGAAGGTGCATACCTCACCCAGCAAGGTCTGGATGCGTGGGCACGTGATACAAATGGCGCGCCGTTCTCACAAGAGACCAAGGATGAACTCGTTGAGTTCCTCGACGTGACCGACGACGGTGGTCTGACGTAGGTCATCTTTTTTTTCCTTTGCGTTCGCACCTGTCCGGTTGGAAATCATCGCGATTATTTCTAGCCTCAAGGGATTCATGCAGATATATCAGTTGCAAACCGAAAATGACGAGGAAGAGACCTGGAGAGATCTCGTGCGTCATTGTTCTTTTTGATGGTTGTGGTACGAACGAACGGCCCTCTGACAGTCTAATCATGGTTTTGATCGTACCTTGACCCTTGTCTCCACACGCCGGGAGGATGATCTCGAACATCACCCGGCATCGGAGCCCAAGCGTATACCCTCGAGTGCGGAAGCATGTGCGCATATGATCTTTTCTTCCCAGCTAATTGCTAATTTACAAGTAGAATTTACAATAGATATTTTACGGTCTTTGCTTCGACCTGTCACATATGAACCACGAAGATGTAATGACTCCCGAAGGGAATTTACGGAGACCAGCGAGTCAATGCGTTATCCATCTGATCAGCTCAATATGGTCTTCATCTGTCACCCGTGGGTGTTCGTTGTGCACATTGCACGAAAACGTTCATGATATTATTAATACCCGCTTTGATGCCACTTGATCCAAGTGTGCCGAAGGGAACTGTTAGCTATCACGAGACTTTCACGTTTGACATTGAGACCAAGGAGGTTACATTTCTTTCGTTGACTCTCGGTAACGAGTGCGACATTCTTGACTGACTTTACGGCTTTCCCAGAGACAGCTGATCGTCATGTACGTGTTGTGACCTTTGGCGGTTCATGTTGGCTCCTGCGCTTGCCATTAATATCCGAGTGTATCCCTGGTGACCCTGAGGTGAGCGGACTTTCAGGGGGTTACTTGTCAAACTTTCTCCACCCGGCTTAGACCCAGGCCCGGATGCCATATAAACTTCTTCAGACCGTGTCCTGTAAACCGTTTCACATTACCTTTCTTTTTTTGGGTGCGACATGCCGGGCCGAGTATGTCTAACAAAAGTGAAGTCATTGTACCTGGAAGACGTACGTTGGTCCCTGAGTTGATATCCTCTCGGTGAGAATTCTACATGTTGGATACGTACTTATATGTGGCGTAAAGTGGATGGTCCGACAAGGTAATCATTAGGGATCAGGAAATTGATCGCACTCTACTTTCCTTTAGGCCGTAGAAAATGCATCTGACTGCAGCTATCTGGCGGTGAAGATACGTCAAGATTGAGAAATGTGACATCTCTCCGATCTTGAAGAGAATCGTGGTGGCAAATCAAACGGGAAGCAGAGAACCAATATTGATCTTTCCAATTCTCAGTAGTAATTCTCGCGGGCCGCCGACACGTTTCGAGTCTCATCTCCGTTTGGGTTCGACCCAACCGATGACCAACGATTCAGACCCTCTTAGTTCATTTCCACCGATCGATCGATGACCCGTACTTGCCAGATCTAATGGATTTGAATGCTGATAAGGGGGCTTCTCTGCAGGCGGCTTTTATACCCTTCTCAGCGGTAGGCAAACGAAAATAATTCTCATCGTCATTTTCATCTCCATACAGGATGCCCCCGAATGAGTCGTCGATTCATACCGTAGCAGAAATCCCGCCTTTCCCTATATCAGATGGTATAGAGGACATGGACAAGGATGCGACCGCAACCAACCAGTTTCCAGAGGGCGGCACCGCAGCATGGTGTGCTGTCCTTGGTGGGTAAGTATCGTGTTTATCTTCAATCCTGCGATAAACGCCGTCGATTTTGAACCCGTTTCCGGTTCAATCAGGGCACTCGTCCAGTTCTGCGGCTTTGGGTAAGGTATGAGATCGCAAGCGATGCGTGTGCTCATACAAAAGGTAATAAAGGTATTCGATGTCGTTTGGTGTTTATCAAGGCAAGAAAATTTTTGTGCATCCCGTTGAGGTCCTGTATTAACGGCCGTAGCATTTTACACCCTACATTTTTTGACCGACGAACCACCCTCTATAATATCGTAGGCCTCCCGGACACTGGATGCATGTATGGAGCTCAACGGCTGTTCGATAGTTGGATAGGGGGTGTCAATGCGTTTCTTGCGTGCGCTGTTGGTCTTGCTGCGGGTGCACTTTATGATCGGGGTTACTTGTATGTTCTCTACTTGTTATTCAAAACGAATGCTAATCGTGCCAGCTACCATCTGCTAATTGGAGGATCATTGCTGCAGTCATTTTCCCTGTTTATGCTCTCACTCGCACAACCAGGCCGATATTATCAGGTTCGTTGACCTGTGATCGTGTGGTATGAGCCCATCGATGGCCTTGCTTAAACTCAACAGATCTTTCTTGCCCAAGGGATTGGCCTCGGGCTGGCTCAGGGATTTGTATATGTGCCGACCATAGCCGTAGTTTCACAATATTTCCGTCAGCGTCGAACACTTGCGATGAGTCTCGTTGCCGCCGGTTCTTCGCTTGGGGCGATTGTACATCCCATCATGTTGAACTATCTGTTCTACAGGGGCGTAGGGTTCGCCAATGGTGTACGCATCAGCGCTGCATTTGTCAGTGCACTTCTTCTTACTGC
This sequence comes from Boletales sp. KT-2023a, assembly GCA_038090395.1. Lineage (NCBI taxonomy): Eukaryota > Fungi > Basidiomycota > Agaricomycetes > Boletales > Boletales sp. KT-2023a. The sequence continues at coordinate 39,265 of JBBPMP010000023.1, forward strand.
GTGTCTCCTTATTCGCACCCGATTGGAACCGCCAAAAAATTCTTCAAATTACTTGTCCGTCGGAAGAGGCATCATTCGCGATCTACCCTTTTGCCTCATGAGCATCGGGTGAGTGGCTTGGACAGATAATTATAATTCGTGCTAAGCGACTTCGCCGGTTGACAGGCTCCTATTCTTCCAGATGGCGTTCTATCTCCCGATCTTTTACTTGCAAGTGGATTCCCTCCGACATGGAAACTCGGAGATCTTTTCGTTCTACTCTGTGGGCGATTCGTTTTTTCTATCCGGGGCCATGTGATGCTTACGAATCTATGCCAGTTGACGATGGTGAACACGGGGAGTTTTGCAGGCCGGCTGTGTGCTGGATTCATCGCAACCAAGGTTGGCGTGTCTCGGCTATTGATCATAGCGACCATTGCATTTGGGATCTTAATCTTCGGCATGATTGGGCTGAATGGTGTCTGGACCGTCATCGTGCTCGGCGTACTGTGCGGCTACTTTATTGGAATCTGTCGGTCATTTCCCCTTATTCCCGGCTTGACGATGGAATTGACCGGAAGACCATCTGGAAGACGTCGCGTTGTTGCTCCCTCTCATGGCCCACCTTACCAGCGACTTTTCTGAACTTGGGTCCGTGTGTTCCGCCGGTTAATACGCACTTAAATTCTCACGTGTATGCCATGCGATGACAGCGCCCGCATGGGGGTCGGGATTTTGGTCGCTGGCATTGGCAATCTCGTCGGTAGGTCTACTGAGGCTCGTTATCATCCCACAGTATCGCTTACGAACTGATGCACGCAAGGCGGGCCCATCTCAGGTGCGCTGCTCACCTCACAATACACATGGTGGCGACCGTGTGTCTTTGATGGCGTATGATCTCGCCAATTTCGTCTACAACGACGCGTTGATGCGTTTGCCGCACATAGGTCATGGCCCTTTTCGGGAGTTCGTTGTTAATATTGATGGAAGTTGCGCATCGTTGGAAGTCCTCGGTCGAAATGCAGGCAGCAAATGTATGATGCAAGTTGAGGAGGGAGAGGTGATCAGAAAAGCCGCCTGAGATATATGTGCGTAGCCAGAAATCAAATGTATTTATGCTTGTACATTTTTTTTCGATAGACTTTCCCATGCTTTCCATGAGCTGGCAGGCGCTGTCTAGAGCCAGGCACATATCTGACTGGATGACTGCCCAACCAAGTTACTATTCCCAGTGCCACTGGGGCGCCGTAGGAACACTACTACCAAAAACGCACACGAATTCTACCCGCTTTGATCGGTTTGCTCTTACTATCCCAGGACTCCTGACATGTTCACCCTGATCATAAATCGTTGCATAACCTCGGACATTCGGACCAGTCACTGCATCCAAAGTGGTTACATTGTTTCTTTCGTTTCCTGCGCATAAGTAACGAGATCCATCACGATGCACTAACGAGAACGATAGGCCATGACTGATTACAACTCCACTTTTCCCAGCAGTTCAGTGGAGATCATGTACGTACCTAGCAGATTCTGAGCATTTAGGTAACAAGCCGGGTAGCCACGAGCCTCGGCCTCGTTTGCTCTCTGGATGCGGTGACCCTGAAGTGAGCGGATATGAACCACGACCGAGACATGGGTTTCGCACCTGGTATAGATGTACGCGACCGGAACCCAGCCAGGATCTAGATCTGCAATCGGGGAAAGATAAAATATTCTCCTTGATGGTTCTATCCTTGCACTGGCAAGTACAGTCTCCATACGCCAGTCGTAACTCACGTTCTATAACTTAGCTGGAGACTAAGCCTGGAGTCGAGCTGGAGGACTGCAACTGATAAGTGTTATAGCAGGCTCGAGCATGCTCTGCTGACTCCGGCACGAGCAGGTCGAGATCCAACTTGTGCCTCCATGATGCAGATTGTGCCTGAAGTTTACGTTTCGGCGGGCCGTACCGTAGCCGTACTGAAGTGACGGCAAGAACGTTCTTCAAAGTTCAAATGAGTTGGCCGTGTGACCATGACACACATGTTACTATCCCTTCCTAATTTATGGCAGCTGACGCTCCAAAATCGAGGAAATAAGGTAAGCTAGTGCCATGGTGTCCTGCAATGATAAACCTGTTGAAACAAGCTATATTCAACTCCTGCCAGTTGGAATGAACTGGCTGGAGCAACATTATCGTCTTTGGCGTGAAATCCTCCGCGATATCGTAATTTCTTGGGACACCAGGTATGGGCGTTGGGATCGACGACGACCGCATGATGGTTGGATAGGAAGTATTAACGGATTTCTGGTTCATGCTGTCAGTTTTGTTGCCAGTATGGTCTAATGATCGGGTTTATTTGTTATGTCTCGGACGGACATTCCAGGCCGGTCATATCAAGCCACCATCTACTAATTGGAGGGTCACTTTTGCAATCATGCAGCCTTTTTATGTTCTCATTTGTACGGCCAGGTCAATACTACTGGGTCAGTTCCTCTGTGATTATGTTGTACATACTACCTTTCAGCTTACTTATCCTTTTGATAGGTTAGGGGTTGTGCTTGGGCTTGCCCGGGGACTTGTGTACGTTCCATCTGCAGCGGTAGTGTCTCATTATTTTCCCCGGCGCCGTACGCTGGCGATGAATCTCGTTACCGCTGGCTCCTTGCTTGGAGCGATCTGCATCCCATCTTATTAAACTACTTGTTTAACCCGGGTGCACTAGTAGGTTTTTCCCCAATGGTGTGCGGATCAGTGCTGCATTTATCAGTGTCTTCCTCCTTATCGCATGTGTCCTTGTCCGCATCCGGTTGAAACCGCCCAAACAACCTACAAATGCCCGGCGGTTGAGGTTGAGAGAGGCATTCGCGACCTCTTGAGTGTTGGGTACGTGGTTTGTTCATCACGGTGCCCGTTTCTACAAAAGTTTCAGGTATTGATGTTTTATATCACACTACAATTACACTTTCCGCTCTTTTACTTACAATTGGACTCTGTCCAGAACGGAAGTTTACAAATATTCTCTTTCTACTCAGCGGGTAATATGATACCTCTTCTTGGTCATGTGATCATGAACTCAATTGAAAGCCTCAATTGAGCGTTACATGGTCGCAATATGACTGTTCCGGGCCTTTTACTGATGGTGGCCGGCTGTCCTGTTGAAGAAAGAGCGGCGGTCCCGGCCCGAGGATATGAACCAACGAATAATATTCGATACGAGGGTACTAGTTTGTTTAACTCCATCCATTTGGTTACTAACTTGATCGTGTCTGAGTTGCCAAATGCTGATAAGTCGGTGCAGGTGTTTCTTAGCGAGCTAGGTTTTTTCCTGTAACGATTAGTCAACTAGGCTAGGCGCCGCAGCAGCAACACCCTGGACCCATCCCAGCACAATCACAGCGTATGCAATACCTTTAGCTTAAAATTCACCGTCCACTCGGTATGGCAGACTCAGGAGTCCCACCTCATATCCCTTCAGAGTCGAAAGACGACCCAGCCACTAGTAATCATACATTTGATCACTTCCCAGATGGCGGCACAGCAGCATGGTGTACCGTTCTTGGCGGGTAAGAGTAACCGGCTTCCTGGATCCTGTGGATAATCCCTCCGATTCTGAAACTGCTTTCTTTTGTCAAATAAGGACCCTCGTCCAGTTCTGCGGTATCGGGTAAGCTGGAAAGGCCTTCATTCATTTCTGCAATGGCATGAACATTGAACTCACGCGAAAAAAGCTATACTTTGTCGTTCGGCGTTTACCAAGGTAATGACATTCGTGCATTCATGCATGAGTCTCATATCGACTAATTCTGCAGCCTTTTATACGCTGCATTATCTAACCAATGATTCACCATCCACAATATCGTAAGTCTGGAGGGTTCTGGCATTACATGTGTGGATCCTGAAAACTGCTCCGCAGCTGGATAGGAAGCTTCAATGCGTTTCTGGCATGCGCCGTCAGTCTTGTTGCAGGTATGCTCTACGATCGAGGTTACTTGTACGTCTCTTGATTATTGTGCGACATTGCGCACTAATCGGAATGCCAAGTTATTATCTACTATACGGAGGATCAGTACTGCAATCAGTCACTCTCTTCATGCTCTCGTTTGCCAAACCTGGTCAATTTTATCAGGTGCATCACCTTGCAACAAAGATGCATTAATTCGTCGCGTTTAATCAACTTGCGCTGATAGATATTTCTTTCCCAAGGGATTGGGCTCGGTTTGGCCGAGGGGCTTTTGTTCGTGCCGACCATAGCAGTCGTGTCTCATTATTTCCGCCACCGCCGTACGCTTGCAATGACGCTTGTTGCCTCGGGCTCCTCACTTGGATCGGTTGTACATCCCATCATGTTGAATTACTTGCTCAACCGGAGCGTAGGCTTTTCCAACGGTGTGCGAATCAGCGCCGCCTTTGTCAGCGTTCTCCTTCTTATCGCATGCATCCTCATCCGCACCCGGTTGGAACCATCAAGACACCCCCCAACTTACTTGTCCGTCGAAAGAGGCGTTATACACGACCTACCTTTTTGCCTCATGTGTGTCGGGTGGGTGGCATATTCCACGCAAACGGTTGTTCATGCTAAGCAATCATGCACATTTGGTAGGTATTTTTGCTTCCAGATCGCATTCTACTTTCCGATCTTTTATTTACAACTGGATTCGGTCCAACATGGAAATTCACAGACTCTTTCATTTTACTCTGTGGGTGACAGGATATTATTATTGGGATTGTTTGGCACTGACACTTAGCCCGCGAAAGCTCGCAATTTTGAACGGAGGAAGCTTTCTAGGTCGATTGTCTTCCGGATTCATAGCGCCTCATGTCGGCGTATCAAGGCTGATGATCATATCGACTGCCACGTGCGGCGCTCTAATCCTTGGTATGATAGGCTTGAAAGGCGTTCCGAGTGTCGTCATACTCGGCTTAATGTATGGATACTTTTCCGGAGTTTGTTGGTCTATTTTTCTTTCAGGTTGAAGATCGGGTGATTGAACATAACGTCCGTTCGGTAGACATGGCGTTATTGTTGCCTCTTATGGCCCTTCTTACCAGCGATTTTTCAGAACTTGGGTTTGTTCGTTCCACGAATTCAATCGTTAGCGTTGACAACTCACATGTTCATATTTCACTCGTCAGCGCCCGCATGGGTTTTGGAATGTTGGCCACCGGCATCGGTAATCTTGTTGGTATGATCCATAATCCACCCAAGTTACTGTTTACCCATACATAGCTCGAAAGGTGGTCCAATTTCGGGTGCACTGCTCACCTCGCGATACAAATGGTGGCACGCATCGCTTTTTGACGGGGTGCGTCATCGCAGGATTCGCCGATCGATCCAGACCGATGAACTGATGCATTTCGGCAGCTCATTGCGCTTGTTGGGTGTTTTTTACTGATCATGATGGAATTCGCGCGTCGCTGGAAATGTGTCAGACGCAACGCGAGTTCAGTATCTTGATTCATAACGAGAGAAGGGCTACTGTTTTATCAACATCTGTGCAAGTCCATTTATCATTGGTTCAGTAGGCCACGCTGGACTTGTAATATATGGATAGAGGTCGGTACAAATATTTGAGGAGGGAGTACAGTAAGTCCCGGGCAACAACGTTGAGGCCGTGATTCATTCCTAAAAGTAACAAGAAATCGAAGAGCTGATCCGTACGTGATGAGGGTGTACAGAGACGCCGAAATCAAGCCTATATGACCCACGAGCCTGAGCTCATGCCAGACGGTCGTATGTTTCTATAGACTGTTCAAGTAAAGACTGTCGGTAGCTGTCACTAGCCATTAGTCCTCCATTCATGTACATACGATAGTGAGTTTATTTGGCTTTAACACGCAGAAAGTGCGTCAACTTGAAGGTGTTTGTTGAAGGACCCCTTTATTACAAGACCAATCGGTTAATCATCCTTGTTAGTACACGAAGTCCCTATAGTCCGTGCGCGTGTATGGTCTCGCGTCTCGCTCTGGATATATGTATATGATCACGCCGAAGCCTTCTCTTGTTCTTCTCTAGCATTGATCTAAGTATCGTCGTGCCCATCCATATATTGTACAGTTTATTCTTGTACCCAAGACAGCGTCGTGTCGCGGACCCCCTATCGTGACGACTCAACAGCAGCTGATCATTCCTTCGCTGGGTTTGCAATTGAACGAAGCCTCCGACGACGCACGAACTCCATGCAGATCAACAACGAAGACCCGACAAGGGCAATCAGCTGTTGAAGTATGTCAGCACGCCAGTCTCGACTATGGTGGGCGGATGGAAATATACCCCATTGTATAGCGATGACTGCAACCACTTGTATCGTGAGGTAAGAATCGCACCTGAGATGGGACCGCCTTTGGCGTGTGATAAGAAAAAGACAGTGATAGGCCGTCCGCTGGTAGACTTACCGACTAGATTACCAAAACCAGAGACGGTCATCCCAACTCCCATGCGGGCGCTATTCATGATGCGGAGAATCAATATAATAAAATAAAACGGGGGTGAATTTTCAAGTGAACAGTCAAGCATACGGAATAAACAAACACGAACCCAAATTCCGACATGTCAACGGTAAGGAAGGCCACGAGAGGAAACGCCAGTGCGTAGTCTGCCGACCGTGTGCACGATTCAGTTGGATCGTGTAATCACAAGTTCAAGTAAACAGACTGACATAAACCAATAAAGTAGCCAATACTCATGCCCAGTATGATGACAGTCGGGACGCCATTCAGACCAATCATACCAAAGATTAGGATGCTGCATGCGACTGTCGATATAATTATTAACCTGGGGACGCCAACGCGAGAAGCGATGAATCCAGAAGTCAGTCGACCTAGGAGGTTTCCCCCATTCAACAGCGCCAGCTGCCAGCGGAATAAATGACGGATCGGTCAGCATCACATGATTCAGGTAGAAATAACAAGTCACTTACGGAGTAGAACGAGAACGTCTGTGGATTTCCATGCTCGACTGAATCCAATTGTAAGTAAAACATTGGAAAGAAGAGTGCAGACTGAAAGACCAGATAACTTCGTGCCAAAAGGCTTCCTTAGCAAGACCAGGCGTGGTATACAGGCGGACTACCTTACCTGACGCTCATGAGGCAAAATGGCAAGTCATGGATAATGCCTTTTCCGACGGCCAAGTAACTTGCAGGATGTTTGGGCGGTTCCAATCGGGTGCGCATAAGCAGACACGAGATGAAAAGGAGAATGCTGTTGAGGGCGGCACTTATTCGCACACCTTTGGCAAAGCCGACACTCTGATTGAACAAATAGTTCAACATGATTGGATGAATAATCGATCCAAGCGGAGAACCGCATGCAAGGAGCGTCATCGCGAGCGTACGGCGCTTGCGGAAATAATGAGATGCTATCGCAATCGAAGGAACGAACACAAGTCCCTGACCGAGTCCGAGACCAACCCCTTGGGCAAGAAAAATCTATCGCGTTAAGTTGGCTAAAGGACTTGTACAACATGATCGCAGACTGACTTGAAAGTATTGACCTGGTTGTGCAAGCGAGAGCACAAAGAGGGAGCAAGACTGTAGTAGCGATCCCCCTATTAGAAGATGGTAGCTTGCCGTATGATTAGCCTGGAGCATCAGACTATATAGCAAGGGGACATACAAATAACCCCGATCATAGAGCATACCGGAAAAAAGACCAACACTGCACGTCAGAAATACATTGAGACCTCCTATCCAACTATCAGCCAGGTATTGATTTCCACATACATATTTCAGTGTTACAAAGACTTACGATATCGCGGAGGGTGGTTCGCTGTGCAGATAATGCAGGGTGTAAAATGCTGCAACCGTCAGCATTAAGGTCACAAGCAAAGGACCAAGCGGGTCGATTACCTTGATAAACGCCAAACGACATAGAGTACCTATCGCTTAGCCTGAGTACACGTCCCAGAATCTTCATGAAATTTTACCCGATACCGCAGCACTGAACAAGAAACCTATCGAAATAGTAGATGGGTTCAAAAATTAAATTTATTATTTACAATGCCCGACACTTACGCGCCAAGGACGGCGCACCAGGCTGCCGCGCCGCCTTCAGGAAATTGGTCGGTCTCAAATGCTTGCTGCTCTTTGTCTTTTGTTAGTTCTGAAACCGGAGATGGCATTTCTGCCACAATTTGAGTCGACGACACGGTTGAGGGCATCGCATGAACCAGTATGAGGGGGTGGTGTAACATTGCTGAAGCGACACCCCTTTGTCTTTAGCAAGAACGTATAAAACTTGCATGCCACTGGGCTTATCAGCATCCCGATCTCGATGCCGGGAATAATCAATGGTCAGCAGGGTGAACTGTGGCACGGTGGCCAAATGCCAGCGGGAATGCCAGATAGTCAGACAGCCAACTCCGTTAAACTCGGAAGAACATCGCCTCGGTACCGCCAATACGGTATGTCGAAATGTTTCAGGCATGAACCATCATGATGGAGGTAGTACAAGTCCCGTACAACCTGCACTTTGACCCACCATTTCGATTGTTCGACACCCCTTGTGACGGGTGACACCAAGGGAGATTTCGCCGGCACCGTGGCCTTGAGCGCCCGTGACAACAAGACTCTCGTCACATGAAATTCCATACTATTAGAATAGACACATCACACATGCCTCTAATGATGGGATATGTTAGAAATGTAACTTGGGCAATGTGTGCCATGTGGCTGATAAGCATTGATTAGCCCAGACCTCAAGTATTTACTAAGCACAGTCTATGTAGACGCTTGATCAAAACGTGGAACCGGGAGGTGTAATCGCACTCGAGAACAATGTCATCAGATCCCTTTGTGACACATGACAAACGCGACCTGCCTTGGCGTAGAGTTAAGTAGGACTAGACCTGTTATACCTTTGTCAGCTGCTGCTCGATGACACTCCGGTGTGCCTTGCCAAAAAAAAAAAACAAACAAACATACCCGACCAGAATAACCTATTCGACGTCGGGCCCAGGTACGAATTCCGTCCTGTCAAGTCCCCCATATTGACAATGGCACGTCACACGAGGGCACAGTACAGCCCTACTAGTACTGCTCCGCCTATCAGTCACTAGAGCCCCTCAGCTCGACTTAGTCTCCAGCTAAGTTATGGACACGATCGTCAAGTAGAACGTTTCATCTCTCCTCGACTGCAGATCTAGATCTCGGCTGGCCACCATATTCAGAGAGTAGATGAAGCCGAATTCGGAGGCCACGCAAGTACCCAAACGCTCAGATACGTCCTCGTGTCCACTGAACCGCTGGGAAAAGTAGTGTTTAAATCAAGCAGGGTGTTTCGTGATGAGTATCGTTCCTTGCCACGTGCAGGAAACGAAATAGTAAATGTAACCACATTAGATCTGACCGGCCCGAGCCGAGGCTATGAAACGACTTGTGATCAGAGTGAACATACCAACCTTCCCGCAGGAGGCTAGTAGGAGACTAAGAGCAAGTCTTCAAAAAGCGGATGCGATCGCTCTTTTGGTCCCCTGGACAGCGCCAGCCAGCTCATAGAAAGTCTCGGAAAGCCAAACCTTAAGCGATCATGTGAGATGGCTTGGATGGCGGCGAACCTCGGCGGACTTATGTATCGACGAGACTGCCAACACTAGCGATCAAAATCTCAGTTTCCATGCGGGCGCTGTCGTCACAGGGCATACACCTACCGAGCATTTGACGGAACACACGAACACAGGTCGGCCTCCAAATTCTCCGTGCTCAAGATCTCAGTTGGCATCAACTTGTACATAGTAAAACCTGGAAATGTTGATGTACATCGTCACATGGTACATGCGAGGTGAATCAACCTTACGATACTTGTGGTAGCCGTTGCTCATCGGAAGTTCGTTGTTAATCTGATCGAGTTCGTCAAACAAGCAGCCGGGTCATGATCCAAGCATGGAAATATGGATAACAGAGATCGTCCTACATGCATTTGTATAACTAGGAATGATTGTACCCATACCATGGTCCAAGAGTCCTCTTGTGGGATGAACCTCTCGCTAGATCGAGGATGCAGTGCGTTGAGTAGCCTGAAGCAACTCCGGGCAGTTCCGGCTGCCATGCGGTATAAATCCAGACGTGAGCCAGGAAAGGGTCGTACGATAAGACCGGGTATGGGGCTAGGATCAACATAGCGACTGCCGGCGCAACCTTATTGATTCTTTTTTTCGCGAGCGCGGGATCAACGTCGATAAAGTTGCCGATCGATAGAGATGGATAGTAAGGGTATGACAAGGTCGACTGAGAGTGCGAGAGAGGGAGGGCAATGGGGCACGGGTACGAGCTCGGGCGAATGTGGGGGGACAGGCCGAGGACGCAATGCCGGTAATGATGGAGGGCCAGGCAGGAAGAGGGTGAGCGACGACATGATCTCATCAGCGTGACATCGTATTGTCGTTGCTGTCATTATCACAAGTCAGAGTCGACAATCGCGCGTCCACGTCGACGCACACTGCAGGGCACCGAAGAGTCAAGTCGAGGGCGGGTTGCCGTGCGGCGGAAGGGCAGGCAAAGTGTCAATCAGGATGAGGGTAACGGCACACGACGGCGACGGACTTTTGGCACGTGCACGATAAATGTGGGCGCGAGGGCGAGGGTGAGGATGAGGACGAGGGCAGCGAGGTCGGCTGAAGCTTGCGCGTGGTCCTGATAGTCTCACAGGGCAGAAGAGAACCTACATGGGGCATTTAACGCCTCCAAGGCATATCTGATAAGGAAGACGAGTAGTGGTAACAGCGTGCGCAGGTTCTGTAAGATGAAGTAAATACTCCAATCGAATGTGTGAGACCAAGCAGCTTACCTCTGGTTGAGTGATTGAGATGGAGAGAGCAGCAAGCGAAGGCTAACGAGTGTCCAAACATAGTAGCGTAGTGAAAGTGTACGAAATGGGCGGGCCGTTCTCCAACAGTGAGGTCTTTACAGACCTCTTTTCCTTGTAGATGGTATTCAGTCAGTAAGATATTTGGAGTTTGAGTAAAGCGCTGCTGGGAAATCCGGGCGAGAGCGTGTAGATCATCCTTTCGCTTATAGGATGTCAGTGGGGAGTCAAATTATAATTCTTCATGATAAGTCCTGTGCACTCCAGCATTGGTAAGTTTGGATTGCTAGAAGGGCTCACCTCGCGAGCCTCAGAAAAGGTTTTGTACGTACCATCGGTAATCTCTTTGACGGCAAACTCTACACGAGACGGCCCCGGCTGTCGTTGTAGCGTGGAGGTTAGCCAGCTGCGATACATCTCCGTACTTTCAGTACCGCTTGTCCAAAAAAATCAAACTCCATATGAGTCTCATGCTCGGATCCGGATCGACTCGCTGACTGCACGCTGTAGTTAAGACCAAGGATGCACATACGCGCATCTTGATAGCAGTGTCGGGACGGATATTTAATAGGGTCCTTCAAGTAGAAGACGGCCGTCATTTTGAGGCTGTTCTGCGTGCCATTTTGAAATCCGTTTTGCCATACCTAAGTCCGCTTTTTACTTTGATATACATACCCCGCTTCGAAGTCGTTTTCGGTGTTGGCTTACCACACTGTCGGAGTTTGAATTCGACCACGGTTAGCAAATGATAACAGCTACCTTTCTTCAATGCGCCAGCAGCTCACAGAGATGCTATCAGAGATACATCTCAGTGCCATCATTGCAAAATTTATTATTATTATCCTCGTCTAATGTCCTTCGGGACGATGCCTCATGCGGTGTATCTATCGTATGGTTCGGTCTACTGTATGTGGCTGTGTTATTTGCATAGTCTTATTGAAATGTCTGACACAGCTAACAGTCAGGGCACGGCCTGAGAAATATACTCGGCACCATTCCCAGAAAACGCCATACAGTCAACGTCCAGCCGAAATAACTTCAGTTTAGCATCCACCAGACGTTAGCTATAGCCCCCACATCGTTCATTGAATTTAGAAAAGTGGAGTTAAAAACAGTCACGCTGTACTGCTCTACGAAAGGGGTAACCGTGTTGAAGTGTCTGACGTGACTTGCAAGTTCTGGCGGCCTGCCGTGAAGTGAAATGAATGAATGCTCGACATGCCTGAGAAAATTAAGTAAAGGTAGGTTCTGCTATCGATATGCATCATGTCCCCATCATGGAGGGGTGTCAACTTGAGACCTTGTGATACATGTGGTGGCCACTGCTCCTCGGAAGTTTGCTGTTGATTTTGATCGAGTCCATACATGGTCCTGTCGGAAATGTTCACAGAATAGATCCAAACAAAGCAACCGGGGTGGTCCCAGCGTGGTAATATAGATATATAAATAACGCTGTGACATGCGTTTTTGCAGCTAAAAATGACTGTACCGTATGGTCCAAGAAACCTCTCATGGGATGAGAGCCTCACGATCAAGGATGCAATGCGTTGATTAGCCTAAAGCAACTCAGGGCGATTCCAGCTGTTGCGGTATAAATCAATACGCGGCCTGGGAATGGGCTATGCGTCAAGAATGGGTATGGGACTAGACGGGAAAAAAATGGATCACAATGAAACCAGACTCCAAGAAGGACATGACTCACACATATTGTTGAACGTGGCGCAATACTCTACATAGGAGGCATACCAGACCGTAAAGAGGATCGTGGCTGCTGGCGCAACCTTGTTGATGTTTTTTTTCGCGAACCTGGGTTCAAAGACGAAAAAGTCGGTCGAGAGGGAAAGTAAGGGCAACGCATGCAAGGCAAGGTCGACTAAGAGTGGGAGACGTATTAACTCGGTCGCACTACCGGGACGCAGGATAAGGCGCGGGGAAACCAAAAGAAGGGACCAGTAGATGGACGTGATCACGATCGCCAACTAGAGACGGTTGCCAAATTCAGCCCAGAGTGCCGTTTACAATTCGATTCTCGCTTACTGGCATGGCGATGATCATCAGTCCCCTCTTAGCGCCACGAACGACTGAGACAAACAGTTTCCGGTTAGTCTCAAGGACTTGATGTCTCGTTGACTACACGCACTTTTCACAGACGGGAACACGTCAGCGAGCAGGCTGATGACCATGTATAACCATGCCAGGGCCAGTCTACCACAAGTCCTCACGTCAGCTCTGCATGTCTGAGAACGAGAACCAAGTTACCCTTGGTTGGTCAGAAACAGTAGGTATCCACCCTTGAGTTCCTTTATCCACCTCTTCTGCTCGCCGATGCTCAACCAGCCCCACGCCATCGTATACGCGGCGATTGCGTGGAGCGTGAATGCCAATGATCGTCGCATAGTTCAGTGGGTTCGACAAGATGATGGTAAAGAAACGAGTTGGAAGAGGGAGGCAAGGCTGAGCGTGAGGCAAAGTGTAGCACATGTAGCTACGCCCGGGTAGATTTATCAGGATCGATGTGTCCGAACTGACATCCGAAACCAGTGCACATTGTACAGCTTAGCGTCACCACGCGTTAATCCGGACGATGATCACACGTCTTCGCCGTCTCGCCCGCACGCTCCAGGTCACCACGACCACGCGGCACCTCGTTGGGCCTAACGATCCCGTCTCAAACCTGCGTCCCATCGTCTACACAGACACGCCCACCCACTTCCAAGCACAACGCGTCAACCACCCGTACTCTCTCAGCGAGTTTACAGACATCCCACACGACCACACGCTGGAGCTGCAGCACAAACTCGCTCGGGAACAGCTCGATGCGTTGAACCACAGCTATTGGACAGACGTATGTCTCGCCACGTTCGGCTCGGATCCGTTCGCTCACGCCAGTACACTGCCAGAGCAACAGTCGGTTCGAATCGGCCAAGCAATCCGTCTTGGCGTCTCTACCCAAGTCAGCCTCACCTGAAACCTGCGAAAATGCTCTGTCAGAGTTTTACAAAAAGTGGGTGATGCAGGAAAAATCGAGACAGGACGAGTATTCTGCCGAATGGCAAAAGCGTAATTGGGGCAATATCCTTCTCTCCGCTCGTGTACAGTACCGGCGCTTCAAACAGCGTATTCTATGAGGGTACAACCATCGTGGTAGCTCATTTTCATCGCATATCATACCCCAGTTCCTCCATAGCCAACTCCCTCACCCTAAAGTAAACATCCTCCAGCTTCATTTTTTCCACTACTGAACTCTCAACTCTGAAATCCCTCGCCAACTCTCCCACCACCTCAGCCGACATACCAGGAAATCGTGATGACGTCTCTGGCATGAGAGGGACAGGAAGGCACTGCGAAGGGTCCAGGTCAAAGCCCCCCGGTAGCGCGTCGTTTGGCGAAGTCGATGCCATCGTTGGTAATATGAGAATGAAGGTGTGGTACAAGGCGGTTGCACAAAAACGGGCTTTTAGTTGCACGTCGCTCACGTTGGTCGTTTGACGGATGGCATCCCAACTGTAAAGTAGGTGTCTTCATACGAATAATCATAGTAAGAGTGTGGCGGACATACTTGTCGTGGTAGTACACTCGACACCAAACCCTCCTGAATGCTGACAGTCGCCGAGCATCTGGGGTGTCCTGGATGACAAAATCAGCATCAGGCCAACAAAAGGGGAAAGCAAGCGAGTCACCTCGGCCCTTGCCAGCAAATGCAGGGCAGTTGCATAGTCATCCATACCGTCTGCATTATCTTTGAGCGTCAGCACGTCTGCCACGCCCTCGACGTCCAGCACCTTCCCCTGTAAGATGTCCCTCACATGGGTTTTGAAGGCCTGCCCGAGTCAACAACTTGAGTGAGAACCACCGGCTCACCAAATTAAAACACGCACCATAATAAGGCCCCTTCGCTCGCTCCCCTTGAGCTTCTTCGCTCTCGAAGATAGAACAGCCTCCACTTGCGCATCCAGACTGTTCTTTTGTTTCCCGCGGATAGTATCTACTACCACCTGGAAATCGGCAAGCAGCTTCTCTTGCACGGCTATAAAATCCAAGCCGTCGTGGAAAGCTACCAAAACCGTTAGATAGGGAATCAACGAGCCCAAAGGAGGCTAGACTATACCATCGAGCTTCTTCTCATCCAACGCCCCACCCTCTTGCAAGTTTGCCAGTTGAGCGAGCTTTCCAAGGGAAAGCATGAACTGCAAAGGTCAGGCATGCGTAAGAACTTATAGTCAGACGGAACGACCACACACGCACATGTTTTACACCAAGGTCGCTCGCTCCCGTCGCCTCTCCCAGCAATCTCGCGCTCGCGTCTCCAAACCGTTCCCTCCCCATGTCGTTGACCCAGGCAATAGTGTCATACGCGGTCCCTGTTACGCCCTCATCGCCCTCTCTCCCCTTACCTTTTTCATTCTTTGCAAATAACTTGTCCATGATCGGACCCCACACGTTCTCCTCTGCAAAGACGACACGGGCTTCACCTTGTTCGATGCACCATCGCACGACTTCGCTGCCAAACGCACCGCCGTATCTGGCAAGGTAGTCTTTGATGAGCGGCGCCTGAGGATTTGAGGCAGGAGGATACGGTGACGGGCGGAGGAGCAGCGAAGCAAGGGAAGGGAAGTCGGTGTAGGTGGTCGCGAGAGCGAGGGCTTGCTGTAGGTGCGACGTTACACCTTTGGAAAAGCCTATCAGTTCACTCGACGAGAAACTCAACAAACAACGTACGCAGGGTCTCAAGGACCTCGGGTCTAAGTTGTGCAAACTTGTCTTGAAGCTCTTTTCTCTCGCGCTGCGCGCTTGGATCTTCCGCTGCCATTGGACTGGACCCCAATAGGAGCTACTTTAGGTAAAACATTTAAGACAGCAAAAGGCACTCGCCTAGCAAGCCAATCCAACCTCTCTTGAACACATGCAAACAACAGCGTAGCCAGCTCAGGTAGTAGATCGATCAATTCCTTTCCAGCATTGTTGACTCCACAGCCGTCGGTAACCACCTTCGTCACGGAATCAACGAGGTTCAGTACGGCATCGAGAACGGGAGGTCTGCTTGTCCAAGGTTTTATCATTGGAAGCTCCACCCCATACACACCCAGGTTATATGCGCGGTAAGAGAGTGCACTTTGAAGTGTAGCCTAAGATCAAAACCATTGTGTTCATACAGCGGCTTTATCGGAAAAGATGGAGACGACCAACCACAACGGCACCACCGAGCTCTTTCAATGCCCGAGTGCCCCCGTACCCACTGCCTTCCAGTTGACCCAGATAATCTACCATGAAGACTAATAGTTTTCCAATATCGGATACACGAAACTTGAAGAAATCACGGGTAATATCTTGTGTTGGCGTCGGCTCGGGCAGCGATGGAGAAGGGTAAGACGAAGGGGTCGAGGTGGACGGGGCATGAGTAGTGGTGAATGCGTGAATTGTGTCCGTGATTAGGGAGTGAAGTGCGCCAGCACTAGAATGTCTGTCTCAGAATTAAAACCGTGTCCGCAATGGTAGCCATACTCAATGTGTTCATTCAGTTTAACCCAGAGTCGGTGAGAGGCATAGAGCTTTTCAGCATCGATCGCGAGGCGCTGTCGACTCCTTTGGGACATCTGGCGTCATTGCAAGGTCAGTACTAATGTTGTATTCCCCAAACCGGGTTTAATGCGCTTTCACCCAACATGTGGTTACTGACCTTTCCCAAAGCACCATTATCATTGATAAATCTAATGAGCCAGTTCAACCGCTCTTTTCGTGCGGTCAGTTGATATGTGAGATCATGGTTAGGTCGGACGATTTCCGCATCTGAAGGTGGGTTAGTAGGTCAACGGGAAAGCAACGGTCGGAAATTATAGCTCACCACTAGCTACCACTGCAGCGCTTATCCCTTCTGCAGCGTGCATAAGGGCTTCTCCATCTAGAACCGGCGAAGGCGGAAGAATGAATTGCAGAGGGTTGGCAGGGATAGGCGAGTATAAAATGGCTTGTTTTAACGTAGCCCTGAGCAAGTTCGGGAGTGATCTATCCCATGGCTTGTCAGCATTGCGGGTAACACCCAGTCAAGGCTAGAAAAAGTGCTCACTCGGTCTTGAATGTTTGCACTTTCTCCACATCTAGGGAGACTCTCAGCATAGAATCGGCTGTTATCATCAAAAGTTCGGCTTCGATCGTCCTTTCTTCGCCGTCAGCGTCCATGCTGCCACTAGAATCCGCATGGTCCAAAGTGATGACCGAGGGAAGTGCAGAAAGGCCAAGGAACTGGTCGCTCGAGGACTTGAGGACGAGGCGGTCGTTGTAAGGAGTATCTAGATGAAAGAATGAGCCAAGCAGTGAATGGAGCAGTAGCAAGCACTTACCCCGAGCACAGAAAATTACGACGTCACCAAATAGCACTGCAACAATAGTTCCATCGGAAAGGACTGTCAAACGCGGGTGCGCAGGTGGAGAAGTGGCATTCTGATGTGTTTTAATCCGAAACACAAGACACAGAAGCGAATGAGCCAGAACCAGAACTTGTTCGGACAGGAAATACGCACAGCAACATAAGGGACTACGGTGACAGCATTAACACTCCATGAGTCTCCCTGTGTCACCAGGCGGACGATGGCATAGACCCTACGAGGTCCAAAGCTGAACTGGTCAACAACCATTGCACCAGGGTCCTCCTCTGCTCCTGAAGAAGCATAGGAAACCAAGAGTACAAGCGTGTTTGGACTTGCGATGCTAATTCAGCAAACAGCGGAATCACTTTGACGAATATACTTACCTCTCGACGGCTAGGTCAACGCCTTCAAGATCTTCTACACCAACGCCCCCAATTGCCTCTCGCACAACGTCAGCCACATCTGTTTCGCCTCTCAACTCTTCCGTTCTTAATGACCATTTTTGAATTCTGGTCTCTACTAAGGCAAACATATCGTTCCCAGATGAAGCGAGCGCAACAACATTGCCTGTGCTCGGTCGAACCGCAGGTGACGGCGCCGACCATCCGAGGAGACGGACGAGCGAGAGGGAGGAAGAGGACGTTGGAGGGGCAAAAAGCCGCACTGTAAGGGTATATTTTCCACCTTGAGAAGTGATTCCTAGCCGAAATATTCGGCCTGTAGATGTGGCAACAAGGTATGCATATGCCCCCCCAAGTCCGCCACTGACATTCCTCAGATCGGTTCGAACGACACACGAGACGTATTCTTCGTCCGCAGCCTCGAGAGGGATATAGACGGTCTCGAACGTACTGCCACCTGAAAGGCCGGAAGAAATCGAAGACCAGAAACGCATCGCACCCGTTGGGGAGACGATGATGAGACCCGGTTCGACACCACGCGAACGGGAGGGGACGATGGCGTGATGGGGCGCAAGAGACGTCGCATTCTGGTGAGTAGGAGAGGGGGGAGGACATGGAAGGATGTAACACGTCGGGCTCGGGGAGTTCGGCTTGAGCGTAGCATGCGACCACAGAAAGCATGTCTTTGCGGACGCGATGAGTGTGTACCCCGAAGTAACGTCTACACAGCCCGTAAATGATTCTACCAGAAAATCTGTGTGCGGTAAATGGCTGATCAGTTCGTGAGGACGCGACGCGCACCTGTGGACCGGAGGGCTTGTCTGACTTCGACCGGCAATGAGCCATACAATCTGGCTATCAGCTCCTCTGTTCTTGCGAACACAGTGTCTTTTTGGGTAGATGCTCTGTCTGGCTGGGCATATGTCGGTGCCTCGTCGACCTCCATGCCCGACTCTACTTCGGAGCGTGGTGGGGTAGCAGCAGGCGCGACGCGGTGTGCACCTACGAACTTTCGCGGCCGAGGCGACATCCCGGACGAGGGCCTCGGTGTCGCATATCTATGGGTCTTGCGAGGTGCTGGAGAAGCGAACGTCGCCATCGCGTTGGTTGTGGGACAGGACAAGGACGCTAAAAAAACAGCGGACAATACAAGTTTCTACATGGCCGCCACCACCGTTCCAGCTGGTTTCCGATGTCTGCCTCTACCACTCGTCCAGCTGTCCTTGTCTGCCGTCCTAAAGTGTGGACAGTCATTCAGATGGTCAACTTGTCCAGTGGTTGGTGACCCTGCCGCGTATGAATACCGGCTGTGCCTACGAGATCGCGTCGTCTGCTTGAGACAGTCTTCCGAGGCCCTCTTTTACCGTTCTGTATTCCCAGACGGACTTCTCGACCCAATGCAAGCAGACCTGCGCGAGGAGGAAACGTTGGTATGGCTTAATGACTACTTTCAACTGGATGTCGACCTCGTCAAGCTCTACGACGAATGGAGCGAACGCGACCCCGTCTTTCGCAACGTTCGAACGCGTTTTCCCGGAATTCGCATGCTGCGACAGGATCCTTGGGAGAACCTTGTCTCGTGAGTGACCCCGGGATCACTCGTACTGGACTCAACGCGATCACACGTAGATTCATCTGTTCTTCAAACAACAATATCGTGCGCATAACTAAGATGGTCCACGCCCTTTGTAAATATTATTCACCGCCCCTCCTGTCCTTGGAACTTGACACAGACGGTACGGTGAAAGATGTTACTTACCACCCCTTCCCACCCCCAAGCGTTCTCGCTGCTCCCGAGGTTGCAACGAAACTGCGGTCTCTCGGATTCGGATATCGCGCAGATTTTATCCAGCGAACAGCAAAAATGTTGGTCGACGAACACAGCGGACCTTCAATGGACATCAATTGCAGAATTGAAGCTCCTGAGAAATGGCTCCTGAGCCTGAGGGACTTGAACACGACAAACGCAAGAGAGGAATTGCTTAGGTTCGTTGGAGTTGGCCGTAAGGTTGCTGATTGCATTCTGCTTATGAGTCTGAACAAGGTACATAGTCACTGCTGTCTCGTTCGCAGAGTCGATGCTGATTCGGTGGCATAGAGAGAGGTTATCCCGGTGGACACCCATGTGCATCAAATCGCAACGAAACATTACGGATTTCTTTCTCCTGGCAGCTCAAAGAAAGTCGCCATGACATCCAGACTCTACGATGAGATCAATCGCAAACTGACCGATACTTGGGGTGATCATGCTGGCTGGGCGCATTCCGTGAGTAGCCAATACTACATGCATCTTCTTGAACTCATCGCAAAGCTAGGTCCTTTTCACTGCTGATCTCAAGATTTTCTCGTCCTACGGAATGACTGTATCTCCCTCTACTTCGATAGAAGTGACACCAAGTACTACCCCGATGCCCACTCCATCTAGTAAGAGAAAGACTGCACCACGTGATGCGGATGAACTTCCAGTAGTGAGCGACCCGATAGAAAATACCAGCCTGGTCAAGAGAGTGAAGAAGAGGCAGAGGAAGTAGATACTATTGTGGCTGTGCAGTGGTTGTGGATCAGCGTGTCGATACTACACATTGCTTCAATGCTTGCGAGATGTCACATATACAAGAAATCATAGACACCACTCAAGAAAGCGACCGCGATGGCCACTCATCCGGATCTGAGGCGGAACAACCAGGAAATACGCCGGGCGCATCGCAGGCATCGACATCCAGGCGCAAGAAAAAGAAAAAGTCGAAGGCTGCCCGCATTCTGGACTCGTTGCACGGAAATGATGATGATGAGGGCAAGGCCGAGCAAGGCGGTAATGTAGCAGCAGACTTCGACGCTATCGGACAAGCCCTGGATCACATGAAGCTCATAGACGCGATCAAGGGCAAGGCGAGCATTACCGGCCGGGGAAAGAATGTCATCAGTGAGCACAAGGTAGGGGTCAATACTCTATCCCCGTCCCGCGTAATCACCTTAAAGTGCTAAGTTTTGGGCAACTCAACCCGTCCCTCAATTGGGTAGGCTAGATAGTCTTGGATCAAGGATAGGATTGAACCGACGATCATCCTCCAGGTGATCAACCACCGACGGAAGATGGATTCATCGAACCCACCAAGGCGAGAGAAGACGTTCGTCAAGAACCCTATCCACTGCCGAAGGATTTCGAGTGGTCTACTCTTGACCTCGATGACCCAGCGCAGGTACCGTTATGTGGCGAGTCAAAATTCTAATTTCCATGTTGACAGTAACGCCAGATTAAAGAGGTGTATGACCTGCTGTCGCTAAACTATGTCGAGGATGACGAGGCTGCTTTCCGTTTCAAGTACAGCGCCGAATTTCTCGAATGGTACGTCGTTTGTTTCATCACTACAGAAAACAGGCTGTAGCAATCACAGGGCCCTCAAACCACCGGGCTACCGTAAAGAATGGCACGTCGGCGTTAGAGTCTCTTCGAATAAAAAACTCGTCGCCTTTATATCCGGCGTACCGATGACCCTACGCGTGCGTCAAAAGTGGGTCTTTTTGTGCACTCTCGTCTACTCTGGCTTTGACCCCTTCAGTGTTTTCCTTGCGAGTGAAATCAACTACCTTTGTGTCCACAAAAAATTACGTTCCAAGCGACTCACGCCAGTGCTCATCAAAGAGGTCACACGACAAGTCAACCTCTGTAGCATAGCTCAGGCGATTTACACCGTCGGGCTTCTTCTTCCAACTCCGGTCGCAACTTGCAGGGACGTTGACGTTTATCCTCATGACTGCCGTCGTGGTCTGACATCCGTGTAGATACTTTCACCGTTTGATCAACGTCCCAAAACTCGTCGAGATAAAATTCGCCTATGTACCACGAAGCATGACCCTTGCACGCATGATCCGGATCTATAGAGTAGACACCAGGACCACGCTGCCGGGACTCCGCGAAATAGAAGAAAAGGACGTCTCAGAAGTAACAAATCTCTTTGCACGTTACATGCAACGCTTCGACATGGTACCCCTGATGACCGCCGACGAATTGCGACATCAGTTCCTCAGTGGGAGGGGGGAGCTAGAGCACCCTGTGAAGAACAACAGACGGCCAAAACAGGTGGTGTGGACGTATGTCGTTGAGGTTGAGTGGTGCCGTCCATCTTCCTCACCATCGTGTTTATGTGCGCGAGACAGGATCCCGAAACACACCGCGTGACCGACTTTTTCTCGTTTTATTCTCTTCCATCGACGGTGATCAACAGTCCCAAGCATGACCTGGTCGAGGCGTGTTACCTCTACTACTACGCAAGCGACGTTGCATTCGCACCGGGAGAGGACACCGAAGCGAAACTGAAGAAGCGTCTCACGCAGCTGATCGGAGATGCGCTGATCATTGCGAATCAGGCCAAGTTTGACGTGTTCAACGCGGTCAGCCTGATGGATAATATGAGTTTCCTGGAGGATCTCAAGGTGAGCAGGTCACGTAACCCTTTGTGCGTAGGGCCTCAACTGTGTTCAAGTTCGGTGCGGGAGATGGCCTGCTCAATTTCTATCTGTACAACTGGAGAACGGCGGCGTTGGCAGGTGCAACACCCATTGGAAATGTGGAGGCCGGAAGAGGTGTTGGTGTGGTGATGCTCTAGATGTTTGGCACGAAGGACATTGAAGCTCGATATATGCATGTCATCGGGGACAAATTTCATTCCATTTGGAATCAGTCCATACGCACACCTACTCATCTCCTACAATGTTCAGTCGCTGTCGATCTCGATGACATCGTCATCATCCACGCCCCAATCTGGGGTTGGACTCCGTCGTTTGGACTGCGCTTTAGGCGATTGGGATGCGACGAGAGCACCAAGTGTGTGACCCCGGAAGCTTGGAGGGACATGTGGTGGTGCCGGCGTGCGGGGACCCAGGGTTTGCCCGGTACCCCATGATTTCTGGCTGGCTTGCGATTGCGCTGGCGAAGCCTCCTTCTCTTTTCCCTTTCCTGATGTCGACCGGACGGGTCGACCATTAAGAGTGTTTCCAGCACCGGTGAATGTTGCCTGTATATCGTAGTTGGTGTAAAAAATTATGAGACAAGCGAAAACATGGCACTCACAGGCGGAGGGCTCGAGGAGCTCAGTAACTTTGATGCCGTAGGTTCAGGAGGCGTGTAGGGAACGACGTTGAAACCAAAGAACAACTTTCCAAACGGAAGATTCAATGCCGCTGGTACCTTGACCTCCGATTCCAACATGTCGCTTGTGATAATTTTATGCTTGCTGTGGAAGCATGAACAGATCATTACCATTGAAAACAAGCTGAAACAGACTCTGTGCGTATAATTTTGCTGCCATCAACAATGTCTTCTACGCCGCGGTGACTGATACCTTTTCCCTTGGTTTTCCGTCCGGCAAGGGTTTCGCCCTTGCCCTTGAAACTTTCCCAATGGTCACCTCCCTTGCTCATGGTAGGAGCTCCACCCGCGACAAATCCACCTGCGAGTGATGACGACGGGCGAGACGATCCCGGCGATGATGAGTTTAGATCGATTTTGAGTTTCGAAGCCATCGTCGAGGGGGGAGGTGCTTTGGGTCGTTCGGGTTCCACATAACCAACGGGTGGAGCAAAATCGACCTCCAGATCGGTGTCTAGGACACAAATGCCTGCCCCCCCTGGTGTCGCTTCCATCACAAGAAAGCCAAATATCATTGAGTTGTAGCATATTTCGACGATGTCACCTTGTGTAAGAGCAGAAAAATTACGAAGTGCTTGTTCTAGGCTGTGTGCACATGGGTTATAGGCACATAAACTCAGAGCAGACTCTAGACATACACAGCCTTGGGATCTGAAATCTCGAGAAAGTGGACGGTTTGAGGTTGCAGTTTCACGAATTTGCCTTTTGGGAGCTCCGTACCAGTGATGCGAATAGCATCCCCTTCTTCAAGTCGTAATGTCTTCATCATCCAATATGGGAGATGTACGATGCCTTCTTCTGCAATGAACTCCAAGACACCCGCGTGTGTGGATGCGGCAGGATTCGAAGGATTACGAAGCAGGAACATCCATGGGGATTCGAGGTCCAAGCTCGTCAGATGGGCCAGCGCAGAAGGCGGCATGACAACTGGGCGATGAAGCGAAATGAGCGTTGTAAGAGAAACACAATCCGATGATAGACGTACTCTTTCCACCGTAAGATAGATTCTCTCGCTCCTTGCCAGGGAGCATGGCTACGCTGTACGCCTTGAGATACTCATCGTACGCCCTGGCCGGAGCACGGCCCACTCTGGGGCCAAGTGGGCCACCAAAACCCCTGCGATGATCAAGGGTAAGATTACGAACATGTGGACCGTAAGGGATACCCACTGGGCGAGCTGGGCGAACAGGCCTCCTGGGGCACCGAGACCGTTCTGATTGCCAAACTATGTG
The DNA here is from genome assembly GCA_038090395.1 of Boletales sp. KT-2023a. Lineage (NCBI taxonomy): Eukaryota > Fungi > Basidiomycota > Agaricomycetes > Boletales > Boletales sp. KT-2023a. The sequence continues at coordinate 63,177 of JBBPMP010000023.1, forward strand.
ATCTGTCAGTATAATGGTATATTTAGGACGACGCTACGCACAAAATCCATGCAAGATTATGGTAGAGAACAAGAGAGGGATAAGTGATGTTGTTGGAATAAGCGTACGCAATGCTCCTTTTACGGCAAGTGCTGTGGCGGCCAAATTAGTGCAAACGCGTTCAGGGAGGATAGTCACGATCTTATTCCACAATGGCGACAAAATCTGTTCAATCAGCGCGATCTGGCTCGAATGCCGCGTTCAACGACAAGGTGACACGAACCATCCTTTGTGCTCGACCTCGAACCTCATGCAACGCGTCTGCAGGGGAAACCGATGGAACTACGCATGTCCAACTTGGTGGCGGCAAAAGGTTCGTTTTGCGACGACATTCCTTTTTCAGAGCTCATAATCCTGTCTAGCCATCAGCGATGCTGTCCGCACATCACTCGGGCCAAGAGGCATGGACAAGATGGTATAAACCTGCTGATCTTTTCAGCAACATGTTTCAAAGATACTGATCGAAACTGTAGATCCAGACTGCCAAGGGCGAAGTGATTATCACAAACGACGGCGCGACGATCTTGCGAAGCATACAGGCACTACATCCCGCCGCGAAAATGGTAATTCGCTTGGTAGTCTCTCGTAGTTGTGGCTTATTCTTCCTTTAGCTCGTCGATTTATCTGCTGCTCAAGACGTAGAGGCAGGCGATGGCACTACCTCGGTTGTCGTCTTGGCGGGTAGCCTCCTTGGCTCAGCAGAAAAGATGCTTCTAAAGGGAATTCATCCAACGATCGTCGCGGAATCTTTTCTCAATGCGTCTGTCAAGGCCGTGGAATACTTGACCGAAGTATCGATCCCGGTCGATTTGAACGACAAAGCTAGTCTACTCCGCGCAGCCAGCACGTCGTTAAACTCCAAGGTCTGTCTTTGTTAAATTTAATAACATACGTCTCATCGCTTCGGCAAAGATTGTTTCTCAATACTCTTCAACCCTGGCACCTATCGCTGTTGCCGCTGTGACTCGTCTCGTGGCGCCTCAATCTTCGAGCGTGGACCTCAGAGACATTAGGATAGTGAAAAAAGTGGGTGGTACAATCGAAGACACCGAGCTTGTAGATGGTGTTGTCTTGAACCAAAACGTCATCGTCTCCGCCGGTGGCCCTACCCGCATAGAAAAAGCAAAGATAGGCATAATTCAGTTCCAACTCAGCGCACCCAAACCCGACGTAAGCTCCCCCATTCTCGCGCCCAGATTCATTGATTGTGCGCGAAATCTAGATGGACAATACTGTCGTCATCAACGACTATCGACAAATGGACAAGGTCATCAAAGAAGGCCGTCAGTACCTGCTCAACATTTGCAAAAAGATCAAAAAAGCAAACTGCAACGTCCTCCTCATCCAAAAATCCATCCTGCGGGATGCCGTCGATGACACTTCTCTCAGTTTTCTCAAACGTCTGAATATTCTGGCTGTCAAGGACGTTGAACGTGACGAAATCGACTTCCTCTCAAAGAGCCTTGGGTGCAAACCGATTGCGGATATCGAGGCATTCACGGAGGACAAGCTCGGATACGCAGATCTGGTCGAGGAGACATCTCAAGCTGGAGTAAAGGTTGTCAAAATCACTGGTGTCAAGAACAGGGGTCGCACGGTCAGCATACTAGCAATGGGCGCTAATAACCTCGTCGTCGAGGAGTGTGAGCGCAGTCTACACGACGCCCTCTGTGTCGTACGCTGCCTTGTAAAGAAGCGGTATGTCACCTAGTCTCTGGATAACGTAGTAGCGACTCAAATCTCCGTCTCAGTGCCCTCATTTGTGGCGGCGGCTCACCGGAAATACATGTTTCTCGCCTTCTTTCCCAGTACGCGCAATCGTTGAAGGGTATGGAAGCATACTGCTTCCAGGCATACGCGGATGCCCTGGAAGTCATCCCCACAACCCTCGCCGAAAACGCAGGTCTGAATCCCATCGCGATTGTCACCGAATTGCGCAATCGACATGCTCTCGGGGACCGCAATGCAGGTATTAATGTCCGAACGGTGAGTTTGCGTTTGGTTACGGGAAGAATACTACTGACGGTTGAGTCAGGGTTTGATCTCCAATATTCTAGAGGAGGATGTGGTTCAGCCATTGCTCGTATCCACCAGCGCAATCGAGTTGGCAACGGAAACAGTCTGTCTGCTGCTGAAGATTGACGATTATGTACAAGCGAGATAGTTATAGTTGGTGTTGATCCAAGAGCAAACCACCTTTTCCGTGTTCTAATGTAGTGTGCGTGTTAAACGTTGGTGTTGCCTAGCGGATTGCTTAACCCGGATTGCGATGACAAGCACACAAAAAAAATGCCAGGACCGTGGATTGAACACGGGACCTCCAGATATCAGGTTGACTTCAGTCTGTTGCTCTCCCAGCTGAGCTACCCCGGCGACACAATAAGATGCAAACTTTGTATGTGTAAACACTTTTTAGTGTATGTCCCGTTCGGATCCTCTGGCGATTGCTTCCTCATCCCTTGAGGGCATCCTTTAGCAAACATGTCTGGCGCAGGGCCTCGCGAGAATGTCTTTGCCACACGGATGGCACTCACGAACATGAAGCTGCGCCTCAAAGGCGCTGAGACGGGCCACTCCTTGCTCGCGAAGAAGCGTGATGCCCTCGCTACGCGATTCAGAGCGATCCTCCGCAAAGTGGACGAGGTACGTCAAGCACAAGGAGGCCTCGCGGATGACCGACACCCCTTGCTAGGCCAAACGCAAAATGGGGCGCGTGATGCAGCTCGCGTCGTTCTCGATGGCCGAAGTCACGTATGCGACCGGCGACATTGCCTACCTCGTCCAAGAGCAGGCAAAGCTGGCGACGTTCCGCGTCAAGGCGACGCAGGAGAACGTTTCAGGCGTGCTTTTGCCAACGTTTGACGTCGATCGTGTTTCTGGTTCCGGTATACCTTCTTACTTTCGAGATATGCCAGCAAAGTTGCTGACTTTTTTTGTCTAGACTTTAACCTCACGGGTCTCGGACGTGGAGGTCAACAAGTTTTACGAGCCAAGGAAGTATACGCCAAAGCCCTCGAGACGCTCGTGGAACTCGCATCACTCCAGACTGCGTTCATGATTCTTGATGAAGTTATCCGAGCAACGAATCGCCGAGTGAACGCAATCGAGCATGTTATCATTCCGAGACTCGATAATACAATCAAATATATTATAAGCGAACTGGACGAGATGGATCGCGAGGAATTTTTCAGGTTTGTCTTTGCTTGTGACCCACCCAAGACCTGACGTGCTCAGTTCTTAATAGATTGAAAAAGGTACAAGGAAAGAAGAAGAGACAGGCAGCGATTGCTGCCACTGCTGCTGAAAAGCCGGCCACAGCGAACGCTACGGAGCGGCCTCGGAAGCCAGCTAAGACTAACGAGGCAGAGACTCATACTCCAGCAGTAGAGACGGCGGTGGAGAACGTTGTAGCCGAAGACACTGTTGGTGAAGAGGTGGGTGAAGAGGTAGCCGAAGAGGTGACGGAGGAGGTGACGGAAGAGGTAACGGAGGAAGTGGCTGTGGAAGAGAACTTAATTGAAGAGGCTCTGGTTGCCGAGCCTTCAGTGGAGGAAGTCACAGCAGACTTGCTGAACACCAAAGACGAAGACGTGATTTTCTAATCCACCCAAACACCATTTCATACTCTCTTATACCGCCTAACCTGGATCATCGCGTGATTACTGTACCAAGTAATGCCACAATCTTGTTCTACTCGAACATTTTGGTTCCAGTCAGTGGGTCATGATGCATATCATGTGCGAGGTGACACATAGATACATGGTAGTTTTATGAAGTGCAGTGCAGAAAATAGGAGCGAAACAGTTTACTTGTTGAAAGTGAGTTATGCAAACAATCGCAGAAAGGCCAAGACATACGTCAACCATCTCCACGTCGTCGGACTTTTGGGCCTTCTTTCTATCCTTGCGATCCAAAATTGCTCGTCTGTAGAGTAGTTCAGACAATGGGGACCATGCATTCAAACACAGGTCGACAGACCTGTCCTTGTCGAGTTTGATGTTGATGATGACGACCTTGGAGGGATGGATACCGATAGGTACCGCCGCACCGTTCGATTTGTCGCGCTGTACGCGATCAACGTGGATGACCCATTTCTTGCGGTACACCTGCGTGATCTTTCCTTCTCGTCCCTTGTACTTCCCGCGCACAATTCTGACCTCGTCCTCCTTACGAATAGGCAGTGACCGTGTCTGCACGGAAATTACATGCAGTGAGATTTGGAGAAAGAAAGGCCACAGATGTTCACGTACATTGTATTTTCCCCGTAGCTCCTTGGACAGAGGAGAAGACATGATCTTGCGGCGAACCGAAGAAGGGGCACTAAAGTGTGCCTTGCGGGACTTGCGCCGCGAGGAAGAAACGTCTGCCAATGGGTAATGATGAGTTTTGCAACATGACCCATTTTGATGTAGTGCCCCGCGATCCATCCAAACCATACCCCGTCCATCCAGCATGTCGTCGGCCAACGAACGAAGATTTCGTATATAAAATGCATGGATGGATCATGGCATAGATTACGACTGTACTAACCAGGGTTGAACTTCATGTTGATCTTGAGGACGTCGGTGACGGTGTCGGCGAGTGCGTGGTGTGGAAGGTTGTAGAGTTGTTTGGTCCAAAGTTTGGACTTCGGACTTTGCCGACTAACATCTACGTCAAAGACATGTCTACCGACAAGGTGCGCCCGAGTAAACTAAAATTCAAAGGAGACAAGACGAAGAAGAAACGGAAGCGAGACGACGATGAGGGCAGCTCTAGCCAACAGAGGCGCAACGAGGAGGAGGAAGCCCCCGACACCTGGGTCATGCCAGAGGCAGCAGCAGAAATTCGCGGTCCTACGTTCATAATGCATCCCTCCGACCCCACTCCCATCTCTGTAAATTTCGACTCGACGCGAAACAGGATTATCCTGCACTCCCTTGAAAAGGAGGACGCGTCCGAGTCGACCACATTACTCGATCGCGAGCCCACGGAGATTGCTCAAGTATGGGTCATTACGCGTGTCGCTGGCTCGCCTACCATCAATCTTCGGACGGGCACTGGAGAGGGGAAATTTTTATCCTGTGACAAGCATGGAATCGTCTCGGCAAACAGGGAGGCTCGAGGTCCAGAGGAGGAGTGGACCCCGGTACTTTTACCCGATGGGATGGTTGCATTCATGAACGTGTATGAAAACTATCTCAGTGTGGATGAAGTTGCGGGTGGTGCCTTACAGCTACGGGGAGATTCCGAAGAAGTAGGTTTCAGAGAGCGTTTTTGGGTAAAAATTCAGAGCAAGTACAAGAAGGAAGTCCATGAGGAGAAGAAGAAACGAGAGGCTGGGTCAGAGATGACCGTCATTGATGAAGCAAATACCAAGTACGTCTATCCTATTCTCTAGTGCAGGGGATTTTAAAAATACCATTGCATCTTAGCCGCTTGTATCAAACATGGGGCGCGGGGCGGTCCGTCACGTCGAACGAAGATAAGAAAGAGGTGAGCTAATCTCATGCAAGTACCATTGCGACGGTTGATGTTGTTACGCAGTTGAAACGCGCTCGGAAAGAAGGCCGTTTAGCCGAGGCGTTGTTGGATCGTAGATCAAAGCTCAAAAGGTACTGTACGATATCTCCGCTACCCAATGAGTTGTTACCCTAATCGTCTACAGTGATCGATTCTGCTGAATCACGAAGTATATACTTGCAATCTTGTCCAATTTATCAATCTGAAACTGGCGTGGAATCGTTTGTGCGATCAAAAGGTGATAATACTAGCATTCTTTTTGCCTCCGAGTTTGATGACCAAGGGAATTCACCATTTGACGTCAACATTCACAAGAAGTGTACATACTAGATCATGCACTCACGTTTCACTATAACGGGCTGTATCGGGAATCAGCCGTATTGATCAGTTGATATCTGCGGCGATTAATATTCTGGTTGACCACTGGAATGATCGAAACTGTTAGATACTCTCATTCACTTCCCTTCTGGGTGTTGTGTGGAGACCCGGCCAAACTCCTTCCTTTAAAATTTGTGGACACTTTGGGAAGTAACCAGGATACAACGTTAGAGTACCCCCATAACGATATCCTTCTCCCACAGCCGGCGCAATTACGATATCGCTTTGAACACATTTGGCCTAGGCATTACATGATCTGGAGTTGGTAATTCCAGTTTTGTATGCTTCGCTATGACTCGGAAATGCCGCCTGCGGCGGCGGAAACCTTGCTTGACGGCTCGAATGAATCAGAAGGATAAAGAGTTCATCATTAAGATGAGTTTATATTCCAGTGTGCAATCTAAGAGAAATAGGTAAAGGTATCAATTACGGTTAGCCTAGTATATCTTACAATAACTTGTGCCACTGGGTTGTGAAACGTGAGACGCGACATGGTTGCAGAAATGGCAGTTACCCCCTATCACCATAAAAGGCAGGAGTTTCTGTCGGTCGCTTTCCCACGACTTATGGGGGGACAGAGAAACCTTGTCAAGCAAGGTGATTTTGAGCAGGGCTACCTTTTATTGCACCAACAACCTCTTGTATAGTTCATTCCCATCTATAAACTTTCAGAGGCTCAGTCCGGGTGGGTATCGGCATGCATAAGTTGCATGCCTCAGTGCTGACAGCAGCCGATTCAATCCTGGCTCTCTCGAAACACGGTTTAACGCTATTTGGCATCCTCACACCGATCACCAAGCTTCAAACTTGAGGCTCCACAGCTGTAGAATGATGGACGTTGTGATTTACATAAGAGATGATATCTGCCATGTGCACTGATGTTGAATCATGCGGGAGTGCCTCAAGGTGATTCCTCGGATCTCCATACGTTCATCAGCACCATGATGGTGAATGTGCTCTCACCTTAATACCTTGTAGAAATATACTCTTGGCAAACTTTATTCACAGGCAGTCATGCATTGGACCTCCCACGCAGAAGTGGCAGAGATAAACCGTTGGGTCTCTGGTAGAAAAAATAGAGATTACATGAAGAACCAGAGCTTTTATGTGCGAACGAGAATAGGGCAGCGGGTTCCCTCAGGAACGGTTGAAACGTCCAAGTAAAACCAATACAAAAGGGACTTGAGATTGGCCTTTCTACCAGACGTGTGCCTTTGCTACATTTGGGAACCTAGTACGGTCCGTGATCTCATACAACTCGGCACAGCACATCGATCGCCTCTCGGTCGCAGACATACACTTTTGGCTATCGGACATTCGGAGAAGCAGTGTTATCTTTTAGAATGGCACATGGATTGTCGAAGCAAACACCCGAGCAATATCTTTTCCCCATCCATGCGTCCTTTCTTCTATCTTACACGTGCGACTGGCGTTCGTGTGATCACGACGCTATGCCATCATGCATCATCTGCACACGGTGGCGAGCTTGATGTCGACATAGGGAAACCCCTTGACACACAAGCCATGCTCTGGGATGGCGACCGCAGTACTTAAAGTGGTTCGAGAATGCCCATGAATTTCTCGGTCCTCTGGATAAATCGCCATGTTCCCTTCCAACGCCCTCTTGTCGTTTATTCTCGTCTGCTTGACTGTCGTGGACGCGAGTCCTCTCGATCGTAGCACTGGCAAAGCCGTTCTCAACTTCGCTACGAAGATTAACGAAGTCGGCACTCTCAACATTGCCGAGAAAGACCGTGCTCGTGCCCAGGCTTTAAAAAACGTTCACAGTCTGGGGAAACGCAGCACTACGTTCGACGTCACAAACGCTGTCGTGACTTATACTGCTAGCGTTGGAGTTGGCAGTCCTGCAACTGACTGTGAGTGCACCGTTCGCTGATCCGGTATATAGACTAAACAATCGTAGACACACTTCTCATTGATACCGGAAGTTCCAACACATGGATCGGAGCAGGCAAGTCATATGTCAAGACTAGCACCAGTAAAGACACCAAAAACAGTGTCGTATGTTTTTTTACGGATCCACACCGTTTTCGTTTCACCTAAAAATGATCACAGTCGGTATCTTATGGCTCTGGGAGCTTCAGTGGAGAGGAGTGGATTGATACTGTCACCCTTGCTTCTGGTCTGGTTATCGCAGGTCAATCCATTGGCGTTGCTAGCACAGCCAGTGGGTTCACTGGCGTCGATGGTATCCTTGGTGTCGGTCCCGTTGATCTCACATCGAGTACCGTTAGCAACACAGGCACAGTTCCTACTGTTACGCACAACCTTTTGTCCAAAGGGACGATATCCGAGGAAGTGCTCGGCATTTATTTTGTCCCAGCTTCCGAGTCGCAGAGCACCGGAAAACTCACGTTTGGGGGCTATGATAGCTCTGTCATCACCAGCTCTGTGAATTATATTTCACTCACGACAACCTCGCCTGCGTCAGAATACTGGGGTATCGACCAGTCAATCAGCTATGGTAGCAGCACTATCTTGTCGGAGACTGCCGGTATCGTTGACACTGGTACCACCCTTGTTCTCATCGCCTCGGGTGAGTTGCCGCGACCGACTGACCGTGATTTGTCCTCTTACATGATACACAGACGCATTCGCAAAGTACCAGTCTGCGACTGGTGGTACTCTAGACTCTACCACTGGTCTGCTACGCATCACTTCTTCCCAATTCGCCGCTCTGAAGACATTATCGTTCAAAATCGGTGGCAAATCGTACGACCTGTCGCCCAACGCACAGATCTGGCCCCGTTCGCTCAACACTGCGGTCGGTGGTAGCGCTAATTCTATCTACCTCATCGTCGGCGACATTGGCACTAATTCCGGTTCTGGCCTCGACTTCATCAACGGGTACACTTTCCTGTACGTGTGCACGTGTTTTTGTCTTATCCCATACACACTTGACGGCGTATCCAGGGAGCGCTACTATAGCGTTTTCGATACCACTAACGGACGAGTTGGCTTTGCCAGCACCAGCTATACTAGTGCGACTACAAACTAGAGGCAATGTATCCACTACCGCGGGGATGCAATAGGGTTAGTCATACTGACAGTTGAATGTATTGATGATTCGTTCATGTGCTTGACATTGATCGTGAGATTCGTGGTTCGTTATTGTTGTACTTGGATATAGCTTGAGGGTATGAAAATCGAGTAGCAAATTTGATGCACATCGGGTTCGGCATTGCATAAGAGAAGAGATAAACACATTGGATAAAAAAACGCTGCATCCGATGTCGACTCACAACCACTAAACCGTTGCTCTGTAATGAGGAAACACAAGACTAGACAGAACCGGGGGGGACATCAAGGAATGGGACTGCCCCTCGCAGCAATCGAACCGACCGTGAGTCGCGACAGGGGGCGACCACGTGGTGTTTCTTATTTGTGTTGCTAACGGAGCCAAACAATTAGGACTCACCGTCAGCATCCCAACTCTTCGTCCGACATATGGATGGTCATCCGACAGATGAGACGTTGACCTCTGCTACGCCGGAAGTCTCGCCTCTCGTTGGCAATCTGTCTACCACCAATCTTGCATTGCTCTCTTTCGCAGTAGCCATATTTCTTTTCTTCGGTCCGTTTCAGTAGCACATTGGATTCCGTGCAAGGCTAACTTGAACCAGTCATCTCATTTACTCAGAGAAAATCCAAGCCTAAAGGCGATGCTCTCGTGTTAACCGGGCCTCCCGACTCGGGAAAAACGGCCATATTGTCAAATGTCAGTTCATCACACGTTTATAAAATTATGCATTCCTGACGACAAAAAAGCTAGCATACAATCAAACGTTGCCGTCGCATACATCATTGCAGACAAATTCGGCCCAAGTGGCGCTGTCACCTACCAAGATGATGCGGGTGATCGATGTGCCTGGACACCCGCGCATCAGGGATCAATTCCGGGAGCATCTCAAGGAAGCCAAAGCAGTCGCATTTGTAGTCGACTGCAGCACCATTTCACGCAACGGTTCTGTGGTCGCAGAGTAGGTATTCTCGCTTGGTTTATCCTCAGAACTGACTGAGTAATGCCACCAGGCACCTGCATCATGTCTTGCACGCGATCACGTCGCTTCCTCCGACGCAGTCCAGACCAACGTTGCTCGTACTTGCACACAAGACGGATCTACTCAAAGTCGGTGTGTCGTCCGGCTCGGCCAGCGACGTTGCTATCAACCGGGTCCGCGTTATTCTCGAGCGCGAACTGGAGAGACGGAGGGTTTCGCAGACGGGGGGTGTTGGGATGGAGAGTCTTGGATCCGAAGGGGAAGGCACGGAAATGGGTGGGTTGGAATGCAGTGGTGCGGCAGGCGGAGCGTTCAAGTTTAATGAGTGGGATGGAGGGGATGTTGAGTTTGTGTCGACATGGGTGAGAGTCGGAGAGACCAAGGAAGAGACGAGCAACGGTGGACTGGACGAGCTCAGGGATTGGCTGCTTTCAAGATAAACACGACCAAACACGTTTATCAGTATATAAAAATTCAAACTTTATTCGTTTTCTTTTTTCTGTCCAACGCAACCTTTTAGACAGTGCCCGTTCGATCTCATTTCAGGATGCACGCGGCGATGTGGTTATGCGGAGAGAGACGTTGGCTGGGATTATGAGCACACGCACCCTTGCTTCGTGGTGCAGTGAGCGTCAGACCTTTCCTACAATACATAACTTGGTACCTAGCTAGTGGTGACCGTGACAGGTGTGATGTATACGTGTCACGTTACAGCAACCAGACAGCTTTCTAGGTTTGACCTGTTCTTCATTCTACGACCACCATGTTCATTATCAACTGGTTCTGGGACGTCCTCGCGCAACTCGGTACACTCAGCGACAATTTACCTCACTGACTACCGCCACTCACACCGTTGCAGGGTTGTTGCACAAGAATGCGAAAATCCTTTTCCTCGGTCTGGATAATGCTGGAAAGACTGTTTGTTGCTTTGTGCTCCGTTTCCAGTCGCGGGATGTCTCACTGTTTTGCTCACAGACCCTCCTGCACATGCTCAAGAACGATAGGCTGGCCACTTTACAGCCCACACTCCACCCCAGTATGTGTTGAGAACCTGTGTATGCTTTTCAGATTTGACGTATTTCGTTAGCTTCCGAGGAGTTAGCCATTGGCAACGTCAAGTTCACCACCTACGATCTCGGAGGACACCGGCAGGGTACGTCTCCCAATCCAGTTTACCTTTCGTTCCCATTGTTATCGCGTACTGAACTACATCCAGCCCGCCGCCTGTGGCGCGACTACTTCCCCGAGGTCGACGGTATCGTCTTCATGGTTGACTCTGCCGACTATGAACGTTTTGCCGAGTCAAAGGCTGAGCTCGATGCTTTACTCTCTATCGAAGAGCTAAACAAGGTCCCCTTCCTTGTTTTCGGTAACAAAATCGATGCACCCGGCGCTGTGAGCGAGGAAGAACTTAGACATCACCTCGGTCTCTACCAGACGACCGGCAAGGTTCGTTTACATCTTGATGGGGTAAAGTGGGTGTTAAAGCGTTCGTCTAGGGAAAGGTACCACTGAACGACATCCGGCCAATTGAATTGTTCATGTGCTCGGTTGTTCAAAGGCAGGGTTATGGTGAAGGTGTGTCCCTCTGGTTTCCAAGCATGATTCCCGTTAACATGACCTCCTCATGTAAGGATTCCGATGGGTTTCTCAATACGTGTGTCTTGCTTCCTTATTTCTTGAACGCTTTACTCACTTTGATTATTACTTATTACAGATATAATGTTTTCTGAGGGTGATCGAGTGACCTTTATAATACGCTACCTAGTACCTTCTCATGTTCTCGTCTTGATCACTTTCCTTCAGAGACATGCACCACTTCCGTCAATCCATGCTTTCGTTCCGCTGGACTATTTCCATACGAGCGTATAGCTCCTAGACCCCTATTTATGTGACACGTCAGCACCGTAATAAACCACAGGCGCTTTTTATGACGAGTCAACTGTTGGCTCGCTTAGTGTAACCCTCAATGATGCTGCCAAGAACCCATGCATGCCCTCCGACGTAGAGCAAGCTCCTCGACCAAAGACTCAAGAATACGTTCCTTCCCAAGAACTCGAGCTTATAAGCTTCCGCAAGCCAGATGGCCTGTGTACCGGCCCAGACGATGGCGTACCACCACGAGAGCTGCACACGGGAGGCCAAGAGGGGCAGGAAGAGTGTGTACCATAGAAAATACTGCGACGTGCACACCCGATTAAACAGCACAAACGCGAACGTCTGAACGAACCACGTAAACGGAAGATCTTGCGTGCGTCGACCCAACAACCCCGCGCCGAGGGAGAGCGACAGCTGTGGGACGATGTTTATCAGTGGCGAACGGAGAAGCCGTCGAACGAACGGCAACACGCGGTCGTCGGCGGACTGGCCAGGGTAGGTGAGATACGTGAGGTAAAAGTAGGGGGAGAAGTTGTGCCGATGGTCGAGGCGGTCTACATGATACAGATAGGCGTCGTACAAGAACGGGTATCCCCATCTGATTCACACGTTCACGGCGTTCGGTGAGAGATACAGAGAGGTGACGTACATGGCGTAGCAGAGCGTCCCGAGGAGGAAAAACGTGCCCGCGCTGAGGATCGTAAAGCGAACCGTCCGCGTGGACACGAGCGACGTGAGGAAGGCGCGTCCACAGCCGGGTACCGGCCGTTCGGAGGCGGCAATGGCGGCGACGCAGCTCACGCCGTAGATGACGGGATAAATCTTCCAGTGGGTGCTGATGCCCAACATCACTGCCGCCGTATCCCACTGGTGATGGAGCGCATGGTACAGCGTGAGGAGGACGAGCGTGCAGAGGATGGATTCGGAGGATCCGCGCGTGGAGATGCTAAATACGAGTGGGTTGAGGAGATGTGTCGCCGCAAGCAAGACGGTCCACGCGTTTTCGCTCGAAGTGTGCGCGTCGTCGGCATGTACACCATTGCGTTTTGCGCTGAGAGAAGATGGACTTTTGGTGTGTGACGTTCGCGTAGACCGCGAGAGGACGGACGTTTGAAGGAGCCGATAAATGAGCACCCCATTGACGAGATCGCAAAAAGCAAAGAGATATTTTCCAAAAGACGCGTGAACAAGTTCGTTTGGAAGTAAAAAACCGGCTAGCAAGGGTGTGTAACGATACGTCTCGCGATTGTATGGACTACGAAGACACGACAAGTCAACCACACGATCCCGAGGAAGGAGACAACTTACTTTCCGATGTCCAACTCGAGCGCCTTTGCCAGTGGTCCTTGAGCGACATTGCCCACGCTAGGGTGGAAAAGGAACTTTGCTGCGTCGCTGAAAACGCGATAGTCGACGTCGGTGTACTTGACGACAGAGCGGGCATCATGCCATTCGCTATAGAGGATAAGACCGACTCTCAGCAATGCAGAGGCAACCAAGAGCGTCCAGAAAGACGGAATGTGTCTTTGCCAATCGCGGAAACTGCAAGACGGAAAACTCATTTCTTTGGGTATCGGAGTCTTGCAGTCAAAAGACAAATTACGGTAAAGTCATCTATTGATCACAGGCAAAGTAGGCTACTATTTTAGACACAAATGCGAACAGAGCTGCAATGTAAAGTACAATATAATGACAACACGGACTTTGAGTATTCCAGGGGGAGACACATCTAGCCAAGATATAGGCAATGGTCATAATTTCCGCCCTGGCTGGCATCCCACCATGAACAGAAGAGGTGAGGAATGCCCGCTGCACCTACAAAGGATAGCATGAACACCATCATTTGAGTACCACCATCCAGGGCTTCGGAGTCGTGATGTTGCTCCAAATGATCATTCTCAGAAACACCGGGGGAACGAACCTGCACCAACAATGTGCCGTTTTCATAAAACAATGGTTGTGAGAGCCATATACCACAATTATTGAATGCCTCGTGAAAAAAGCACGCCTCCTTACGAGGGGAAAGTTTTGGGACACCCAGACATTTCTGTAGAAAACACCTGCAAAAAACGAGGCTAAACAAAGCATTTCAGGTGAGATGAGCGTCCTTCATGGAGCATATACCCGATGAAACAGGAAAGCTGTTAGTTTGGTGATCACGAAAACTGACTAGAGGGAATTGAGCCTCTGTGCCTTTCGATCGGCGTGCCTAGATACTGATGTTTAGTCAGTCTGCTGCTAAACCAGGCGATTGAACCTTGCAGGAGTCAGTCCAGTTGACCTCAATCACAGCCCATATGCTGGTGGTACTACGGTGGTCAAAGATACCTATTGCGCGAGACCGATCGTTTCTTCGCCACGGGAGCGGATATCAGCAGCTAAGCCGTTATAACACTCGAGCGTGACATTCCGTCAACTCGCCAGCCAAGCGTCCATTGCTGAAGTTTGCAGATGGCAGTGTACTCACATCAATACTTCAGCCTGGACCAAGACGTCTGTCATGGGTTCCGTGTCATTATCTCTCTCACTCCCGTTTACGACTCCGAAATTTAATTACAAGGGATTCTTCGAGAATTCTTTGCTTGTTGCTAGGTTCCTCGCACAGCATCGTGACACTTGATGGCCTTTGAAAGTAAAAAAAAACGTTGCGAATTCTTGTTCCAATCGTAAGTAGGATAGATATTTACATTCATCATGGACCGTAGTATCTAGTCGAGATACATACAACGGTCGTAGTTTCCACCCTGGTTCGCACCCCACCACGGCGGGAAGAGATGAGCCGTGCCTGATGCACCTTGGACCGCAAAGGAAAGAATGAACACCATGACCTGAGTACCGCCATCGAGAGCTGTGAAAATGTTTGTGGGCGAGCATTCATAGAAGAAATTTCCAACGGAGACATACCTGCACCAACGAGGTAGTTGTACTTCTGGAACCAACGAGGGTAGCGTGTTCTGAGCCACCATTGCGAGATGAACGCAATAACGAAGTAAACCATGACTGAAGAGTTGATGCCCACGCAGAGGTAGCCAATATACGCGCTGATTCACCCAAGATGGAGAAATTAATGTCAAGGTTGTCATAGAGAAATTAAACACATACGCGATAATGGGGGTGTAGTAATAGTCAGCACGGAGTTTGGGCCAATAGCGGTGGACGATCCAGAATGGCAAAGGCGCAGCAAGCCCAACCAGGTATGACCAAGGAACCCACTGGTACCTCATTCCGACCGAGAACAGCTGGTGACTGAGACCACCCCATGCAATTGCTTGAGAGTTGTATTGTTGAGGTTGCTGGCCAGACCAGATATTCGTTCCTTCGACAGAAAGCAAGATCTCAAATTGGTTGGCGATGATAGAGTTCATCAAGACTGATGATGGATATCAAAAATTTGCGAAGAAACGGGCGGACCAAAGTCTCTCACAGTAGTTCAAGATGGCACCGAGGAGGGTACCAAGAATCTGGGCGGTGAATGAAGCACGGGGAGGGAGCTTGGCGTCTGTTAAAATACATTGATCCGTCTGGCCGGTAGGATGTAGGAAGATAACTTACATTGGCCAATCTTCAGATCACGGAGCAACAGACTAGCCTGTGCAGAGCTATCTGCGAATAAGGTCAGTGCCTCCATCTCATGAACAAACGAGGGGTGAACTAACTGTAACTATACAAAACAAAGTACATGTTGGCCATTGGCTTGCCGGGATTCAAGTATCCTGCGATCATCTGCACAAATGTTTCTATATACAGTGTTAGCTGACTTGGACGGCGTGATCAAAAGACTTACGGATTGACAGGAAAATGCCCGTAATAGCATACAATGCTCCAAAGAAGACGATTGATAGAGTGGCCAAGAACACGGAGATGACGAAACTCCACCATGGTAAGGTAGAATCACTCTTGTAGATCACCACCAGAGCCACCACGAACGAAACCACAAAGGTGGCGTAGTACCAGCTATCCGGGGCATCGGGATACTGAAAATGAAGAGATGGTTTGCATCTAATATTTGAGCTACTGAAAGGACGAATTTCACCTTGAGCATTTGAGCATAGTGCGGGTCAATGTCCCCGTCCTGGGTGGGCTGCTCCCGCATGCCGTCGTCCGCCCAGAACCTCCAGTTAATTTCTCGGAAGCTAAATTCTTGCCATCGCTTGCGGAGTTTCGAGGGGGCCATCCAGCTCCATGCAAGTCGTAGATCATCACGATTCCAGAGGAGCAAGTGGGTGATAGTAGCGGCCAATGATATATTCGTGGTGAGGAGGTACACCACCCATGTTCCTGCATAGTATGGTAATCCTTGTTCCGCAAGAAGAGTGGGGTCCACTTCGTAGTTCGAGTTCAAGATCAATGACTGGTTGTACACGGTACCGTTCTCATAGAACAAGAGTTGAGAAAGCTACACAGGCGGTGAGTAATTCGTCGAGTATAAACGTGGCCAACATACGAAGGGGAAGTTCTGAGATTTCCAGATATTGCCATAGAAGATGCCTACGAAGACGATCCTGGGAAGATATCAAGCAAGGCCAACGACACATCCATCCCATACGTACATGCATAGCACGTATCCAATAAAGCTGGAAAGCTAATTTCATCTTTAGTACCGAAATTGGCAACATGATCTAAACCCGGCGTACCTGAGCCTTCAAGGGAATTGTCATGGGATTAATGCCACCAGAGATATACTGGAAAATAAAACATAAATCATACTACCCTTGCGTTAGACCCGTGCGAAGGCTAACCTGCCAATCGAAGCAGATCGAAAGAAGACCGAGCCCTTCATTACCATTAGTCCCACCAAACACTCGGGAGACAGTCGCATTGTTCGGCGCCGCAAGGCAGAAGATCGAGAAACCGGTGAGAAGTGGGAATATCCACTCTGGGAACATTTCCCAAATAAAAATGCTAGTTGCTCTAAAATGAGCCTCCGATCAAATATAAGCACAAGAACAGACATACGCCGAGAAAACCATATAGAAAACCTTGAGTCTTCGGCGAACATTCGCACCGTCGTTGAAGAACGCATCAAACATGGACATGAGCGGAAGTACAATGGGGTACAACATCTTTGAAGGATAAAGTAGAGTAGCTTTGTGCCACATTGCATCAGCCCATCAATTTACAGGCAGTTCGGAGCATACTCACTTCTCAGCACACCGCCAATGCCGTAACCAAGGAGCTGGCTAGAAAATAGCAAGAAGATGGAGCTGGCAGCATTGGGGGTGATGTTGTAGTACAACCGTTGCACGGCAAGGACCTCTGTAGCCAAGGCAGAGTTTGCCGCCGCACTGGACATGATGATAATGAACGCATTCTCCTTTTTGTTGAAAGGGTGCTGGAGGAGAACGGTAAGATATATCAGAAGTGCAACGGTGATCAAAACTCACCGGGTTCAAGAAGCGGAACATTCCATGGCGAGGGATGAAACTCTCCATCGCATATCCGAGTACATAGGATACGATAGCAAGGAACATCTGGGACACCAAGACAGTTTGCTAATGACGAAGTGAGACAAATAGAGAGAGAGCGTGGGCATCAGTGGAGCCTACCGGTTTGAAGTAATAGATCTCGGCTTCTCTGTGTAAGAACTAGATAAAAGGGTACGGCAGAAACGAACATACCCAAAGAGCCACCGAAGGCAGAGAGACCGAGCCCAAGGAAGAACGCGCGGAATGTCCACGGGTTAAGGGAAGGGTCATCGTCGATGGAGATGACGTGGGTTGCAATTTCACGTTCAGTGTGAAGGACAACATCCGAGACATCGTCAGTAGGCTCGCTTGATGCTGTCTCGATGTCTGCATTTGCATAGTTCGACTTTTCGTCTTTTTCCAAGGACCTTTCGTCGCTGCCGCTAGGCACCCTATTGATGGCAGCGGGATAGCCGTCAGACTGGACGGCGGTGACTTGATTGTCCATGGGTGGAGACTGCAGGTACGGGGTACCGTGAGGTGGTCATTTTGCAGGCTCAGTTTAAGTACGGTGGTTAAGATGCTAAAATTGCACACGAGTCGGCTGGGACGGCCAGTTTTACCTGGTTGACCTGCCAGCGCAACTGATAAGAATGCTCTCGACTGAGTAAACTGTTTCCAAGAATAAACCTCACCGCGTGATGAGCTGAGAACGTTGTCTCCAATATTATACTGATGGACCAGTAACTCGGCCGTGTGATGGGCCGTCACTAATGATGGTTCCGCGGGTGCCGAAGTGAGGGAACGTGTTGGTGTGAGCCCGTGAGCGTGGCACTGCCCAATTCCGAGCCAATCGCCTCGTGTGGGTGTAGTCACGGTACGCTCGGAGACCTGCAGCGCTCGGTCGCGTTCTCGCCATGGGTGACATAAATGACCGTCTTCTCGTGCAAATTGGCTCGTACAACACGAACCTTCAAGCTGGCGCAGGACTTCCGCAGGACCTCGTCGACTGGCTCGCCCCGACCTTCCAGGTCTCTTCCTTCCTCTCAAAGGAGCAGACGGCACCAGACATCGTCGCGATTGGGTTTCAAGAACTACTGCCGCTTCACCTTGGGCGTATGTCGCCCACTTCGTAAACGTCGCAGCCACACTCACACTCACCCCCACCACAGTCGCTGGCCGCTCAAGGACCGTCATCAACGAAAAGGACGCGCATATACGCACCCAGATAGAAGCCCATTCTCCGAACAAGGACTCTTATTCTCTCGTTGCAAAGGTTGTCAACGTCGGCGTCGCATTGCTCGTGTATGCCAAAGACGACGCGGTCGCACGCCATGTGTGCGACGTGCAGACGCAATGGACCGGTAGCGGCCCCGCATATATGGGCAACAAGGGTGCGGTTGGTATAAGGTTCCGTGTCGCGAATCGTGGCTCCGACATCGGGGAGGTCTTCACGTCAGTATATCCTCCCCTCGTATCCCGTGCGTTCACTCAACCTCTGGCAGCTTCGTCTGTGCGCACCTCACAGCCCACGAAACACACCTCAAACATAGGGTAGCAGACTATCACCACATCGTCCGGACACTTCTCTTTTCGCCTCCGTCCTCATCCCCCAATGAGCCGCTCACCACCATGTTTGCTACTTCTCACCTATTCTTCCTCGGCGACCTCAACTTCCGGGTCGCGATACCCCATGCGCATCCACTCCGTGCGTCGCTGCGCAATGAAGCACAATTCGTGCTCAACGATGAGAAAACGCGCGAAACACTAAAGGAGTACGACCAGCTCACCAACGAACGTCGTAATGGACGCGTATTCATCGGCCTCCGAGAGGGCCCCTTCTGGAAGTTCAAATGCACGTATAAATACCTGCTTGGTGAGATCGACAAGTACAGGTGCCTGACTCCTCCCAATGTGTCTTCGTCCATTCATCCTTCCATATTCAGTATGAAGCGAACTCCATCGTGGACAGATAGAATCATGTATGCGACGCACACAGATTCTCCTGCTACGCCGGATAGATCAGATATCACAAACATTTTGTACACTTCCATTCCTTCATATGTTACCTCGGATCATGTAAGTTCTCTTTATACTGACGTTGC
This sequence comes from Boletales sp. KT-2023a, assembly GCA_038090395.1. Classification (NCBI taxonomy): domain Eukaryota; kingdom Fungi; phylum Basidiomycota; class Agaricomycetes; order Boletales; species Boletales sp. KT-2023a. Next base: position 82,506 of record JBBPMP010000023.1, read on the forward strand.
CCATAACGTGCTCAGGCCCATCACGGGCGCTGTTGCTGTGTTGTTTCTTTGGCAGAAACCGGTAGTATCCCTCCTGCTCCTTCAGGCGCCTTATACTTCACCCATCGACTCATCGTCGACCACCTCACCACCTCGCCTTCGTCTACCCACGTCGTACACACCAACGCCTGATCCTCTTGCAACTATCAAAAGGTACACGGGCCGTGCATTGGACCGCATCGTCGGTTACTCGTGGTGGCTTCTCATTCTTGTCGGCGCGGGTTCCACCGCCGTTGGCGTTTTCAATTTCCTTTGTGTCTATGCGAGTTGGAAGTGGCTCGGGCGATGGTGGTGGGGATCATCGAACGGAAATAGTGCACCCGTAATCGTGGATGTTGCATGAGGCTGTTCTGATTGGCCAGGTAAGCCTTGCCGTATATCTACAATGTTACTTTGTTTCCTTCCTTCCTCGGCTTCTGTTTGCGTCGTTGCCAAAATCCTGCACACAGCCATTCAGGAACCTCGGCTCAATATTGACATTTCATATTGTACCAGAACCCGTACTGCCTTCTGTGTATCCACACATTGTATAGGCAGTGTCAGGCACGGATACCCACACTGATGTGATCCCAGCAAACCTTGCTCCCCCCTTGAGACGTATCGCACCAAAAACAAGTCGACAGCGCGGGGAACAGCAAAAATCTCCGTCGCTTTCCCTCCTTATCGCTCTCCGACAAACGCTTCTTCTACCGTTTCCAAATTCTCAGGGGTCTCCACGCATTGATCGCCGTCGTTCCCGTCGTTTGCTGATGGAAGAGAAACCCTCACGAAGAAGAGGAATACAAGCGCGAGGAGATCTGTACACGTGGTTACCACGAGAAAAGCTCGCGGGGACGTCGCTACCGTGTTGGAATAGACAAAGCCATACAATCCAGGGCTAATGATCTGAGACCTATGGCAAGTCAGCGAAACGAACCACCACATGATCACACGACCACGAGCGCGGTGAAATGCATCGTCAGCCCAAAGTCATGAAGTCGATCTCCAGCAATGCAAATGGAAACACGTACGAGAGTGCTTGTACGACGCTGAGGGTACCGTACAGTTTGCCAACTTCGCCGCGATTTCCGGAACCACGGGCGGCATAGATATCTAACGCAAGTGCATGGACAGCGGGAGAGAACCCTGCACTAAGCGAACCAGGTATGATTGCCAAGGTGTAAACAAGACCGGTATTTGCAGCCACAGTTAAGAGGGAAGAAGCAATGCTCCACATCAAAGAGACGCGTGCCAGCGCAAGATCAAAGGTAGCAAAATGAGAAGCAAATAAATGTTTCTTTGGATTTGTTTGAACAGTGCGTTGAGGTGAACTGGTATCGCAAGATGAAAAAACATTATTGGCGTTCAGGGGAAGCTTGTTTAACGCAGAGGGTAATTGGACAGGAGCAGGTTTCAAATACTTGATGATAACTGTGGTGACCTTGAATGCTTTGTCCACAGGGGAACAGGATTCTTACGAGGTAAAATGACCGTCAAGAAGATGGCATGGCTAACACCAATACTTGAAATATAGTAGCTTATCTGATCGATATCATGAGTATACATATAAAAAAAGAGCGAAGGCTCTCAACCACTCACGATTTCTGGTGTCCAGTGGAATTGTGCCGCAACATATTGGAATCTGTATGGAACAGATCCCTATGTTGGTGATGAACGTCTGTCTCAGGAGCGGATCAGGGCAACACTCACCATGACGCTCCTGACAAGTCCGTAAGCAGTGGCAATGAAGAGCAGGTTCCACTTTCTTGTTCCATGATTGAGTGGATTTACATTTGAGGATCGTTCAGGCAGTAAAACTGCAAGGGGACTGAGAAACCTAACACTGCCCTTCAAAGCACCGACGACATAATGGCTGGACATTTGGTTTTCCTTCTCTTGATTCCGCCGCAGACGTGCACCTTGTGCCCTCGATCGAGTCAAGGATTCAGGGAGGAGAGAGAAAATGAGAGTCACGTATATACCGTGTAGAATGAGGGCAAAATAGAACGCTGACAGTACATTCCCCGTCGAACGGATGAGAAGACCACCAACAACAGGTCCGATAGCTACCCCTGTGAAAGAGATTCCTTGTAACAGTGAGAAAAAACGGGATCTATCCAACGACCGTTTCGTCAATACTAGAGTAAACCACCGATACGGCATATGCTGACCTTGTAGATTCGTCGGTCGTATCTGCTAGGTATGCATTGACCACTGCACCTCCAGCAGATGTACCTGTTGAAGATGAATGTTGCATTCGCTCGATACAGCTTGGATAAGAGAACTGCTAGAAAGTACTTGCCTCCACACAGGCCTTCGATGAGGAAGCCAAACAAAGGGAACCAATATCCACCGGGTAACACATCCACAAACCATGCAGTGATCATATGAGTAACGTCGGTCATGAAGAGGCCAAACATGGAGGCAAAGATGACAATCCGCCGACCATAACGATCGGACAGCTGGGTAGATCCGCTGAGACAGAGGCCGATAAGTTATCGTACACACTTACAGAACTCCACCAACTGGTGGTGAGACATGTGAGTATCCCGGTGGTGGTGGTGAAAACTAAGATCAATCTGAGAGTGATCAAGAAATAGGGGGGTGAATACAAACCCGCGCTAAGTCTTGCAACAGTCGCTTGTACGGATGGATCTGCGGCGCATTTTCGTTGAGAGTCAGGATCATTCAGCATATAGAATAACGATGATAGATCTGTGGAATTTGGAGGGAAATAAACGGATATAGCATCGACGACAGTGTCATTGCCATTGGTTATCGTAAAGTTGTTTGTAAGAGGGAACGAAGCGGGACGGTCGTCTGTCCCATAGTCTGGACTCTGAAAGCGGCACGCAAGGGTGGTGTACAAGGCTACTTTTGGGGCGAGTAGAGCGGAATACCCAATAGAGCCGAGGGGCGCGCCAAAGAGGACCCTTGCACGAAATTATGAGGATCAACGAAAGATACACGACGAGTAGCACTGACCAATACGGAGATGGCCTCTTCCACCAACGAAGGCTTTTCCATGAGGAGACCTGGCGAGCGTGTTCTTCGTCTTCGTCCTGAGAGAAAGGGGGATGTATAGGCTGCTCTGAGCCGAGGAGAACAGACTCTTCGTGCGTATCAAACTGTCCGTCATCATCATCTGCCAGTGGAAATTGGGTGATGTCTGGCCGCGCAACACCCTGCATGGTTTGTAGCGCGAGAAGAGGTGGGGAGGAAGAACCTATAACAGTTCCATAGATCCACAAGGCCGTCAGTAAACCGAAAATAGATGCAACGAGATTGATATACGACCATGAGTAAAGCTTTTGGGAAGCACCGACCACATGTAGTAGCAGCTTGGGTTTTCGATAATAGTACCAGAGAAGGTTGCATAACACGATTCATGTGGCTGATCTATACGAGATGTCACTTACGTGGCTGCTCGCAGCAACCCGCAGCAGCGCCCTCGGCAATCCTATTTCACTACTCTAACGATCACGTTTGGAATGGTTAAAAAGCTACCATCGGCTCTGCTTTACTTCAAGTTGTAGTCCTCATGCGCTCTGTGAAATTGCACGAATAAAATCATTTCTTTAGATCTTTGAGTGCCGAGCATGATGTTTCACAATGGCGTTGAGATAACAACGACGAGTCCTGTGAGTATGATACGCGTATCTTCAGGCTGAAACTGGTCCTTGAAACAAGCAGTTCCATGTATGTTGAGGCGAAGTAGCGCCAAACGTTGGCAAGCTACACTTTGCCCGTGCACTGACCTAGACTACAATACGAAACGAAAAAAGAGAACGCAAAGTCTCCCTCCCACCTTCTCTGCGTGACGCTTGTACCAATTTCGTCCGACCTTGCCAAGAATGTACACTCGGATAGGTTTCGGGCCGCCCAATCTCACATTAACTTGAAGGACTCCATAGTGCCGACAATGGTAGGCCAATAATATATACACCATACGAGCGCGTCGAAAGGGATACCGGAAGATGGTTGAATGGCACGGATCCGATCAATTCCCATCACCTTCGAATGCACACTGGGCATCGTATCGGACTTACTCACGCTTCCGGTCGCCGTGTTTCAAAAATGTCGAGACTCAAGACCGGTTGCACTAATGTCCCAAGTCGGCATCAAGTGCCAATGGCTTGCTGGAGTCAATGCTGTCTATAGAGCTAGGTGGTCAACAAGCAGGAAAGTCATCGATGCACCTCAAAGTGTCGTTGGCGTGTCATTGTCAAAACACTCATTGAGTGTGCTGAACCGTAGTGATTCCATAATAGTTTGGACACGTAATTCTGTATTATCTATCCGAATCCGAATCTCTTCCCACCAACAAGGTCGCTGTCTACGATGGTGAGCTCGATCCGCACATAGATGCATGCAACACCGCACTGAACACGCGATGGAAAGTCGCGCACAGTTGATATACCCCAGACGCTCAAGGATTCTCTCCGTAAATTCCGTTTTGCCAGGCGGAGCCAAGGGAGTGCTGCGCTTATCGTCAAGATCGACAAGGAGAAACTCGTCATGGGAGAGCAAGAGCAATTTGACAACATATCGATCGACGAACTTGTAGAAGGTATTTCAGAGCGGACAAGCTTTCATCCGTTTCGAGGAATGACAAGGAATCGTCTTCGTCAGAGCTTCCTCAGAACGCGCCGAGATACGTCGTCCTCTCCTACGAGCTCAACCATAAGGACGGAAGAACCTCATTCCCACTGGTCCTCATAAACTGGGCGCCTTTTACATCTGAGCCTAAGCTCATGACACTCTACGCGAGCGCGTTTCTTGACTTTCAAAACGTCGTGAGTACGGCATCTGGACACAAATCTTTTCGCAACCAAGGTTCTTTGAATTTGCAGGCAGACATATCCAAGGTGGTCGACGTTCACGATGGACCGGAGGCTCTTACAAAGGACGTTATCGATGCAAAATTGCTGTCGTGATCATTCCTGTCGTGCGTACAGTGAATCTTGGATTCATTTCACATGTCAGATTTGTACCCTTGTGCACGTCCGATCGCTGTCGATAAGTACTCGATTCCGAATCCAGCACTGTCTTCCTGTACTTTGTCCTGAACACAGATATCTTCATGGGAGCTGTGTCTTCGTCCATCGGCATCAAGTGACCGTGTCTGTCTACTTGAACCGACATTGGATTTTCGCCATGGAATGTTGTTCTTTTTATGCCTGTTTTCTCCCAGGTCCAATATAATGCGGCAATCGTAACAAAGGTGCAACGAATCACATCAACGTCAATCAATCATGTGCCATGCTAGTATTGTCGCGTGCAAATAACGCCTGAAGCACTCACATGGCGCAAGTGATCCGAGGCGGGTGTACTGGTATGTGAGATCCGAAGTGAGAATGTCACCCAAGCCCTCGGGATGAACCTTGGATTATTCCGCGATTGATACGGGCCATTTTTCCCATACCTCACTTGCTTCCGTGGGAGTGTCAAATCGTATTGCTCGTGAGAAGTCCAGACAGGTACCGGGTGTTCTTCCTGGCTTGTACATCGACACAAGTCCAGAATGGATAGCTAACGCTCTAACAGAGCTTAATGATACCGGACAGGGCACGAGACCGTGGATACTTGAACTGAAAATGGCAGGACGCCCAAAGACATGGATTCGCACCATCGTCCGACATGCCAAAAGCATCGGTCAGTCGCCCTCTGCTGAGCTGCAGTTCGGAGTGTTATATCCAAAATCGACAGGAAAGACAATCTCCGGTGAAGATCCGTGCTGGATTGTAGAGTACACGCTATACTTGGGCCGCAAAGAGCGCGTCGTGTCATGCTCTCCCGAGAGGGAGGCTGGATTTGACTTGAAAGGGTTTCCATGTGATTCATCTTGACTTTGACATTACGCCGTTTCACTCAGTCTTCCAGGTCAAGATGACTCTTGCGAGTGTAGGATCTAGCAAAGTGATCAACCCAGACCAAGAGCAAAAGGATTCAATATAATCTTTGCGTCAGTTAAACTTAGGCTCACCAGCATCCTCGTTCGTCATATTGCTAGGTGACTTCATGAAAAAGGAATGAGGGACCCGGAGCATTTTCATCTGCTAACATATCCTTAGATTTTCTTGGTCACAGCTTTATACGCCTGTTGTACGATCTCAACACCAAAAGGCGAGTGGTTTCGCTGGTTGCACACTGCAGATGTGAAGTGCATTGTGAATGTATATGTTGCCATCGGGATCATAAACATGCACTATTCCCTAGGAACGAAAGGACTGGTAACACGCTTGGACGGTGCTTCGATAATGGCTGGGAGACCCTTTGCCATATCCTTGGTGCCCGCGGGGAATGGGAGATCATCCACACCCTTTGGCAGTACTTTTTCATATTCACCTTGAGCCTGATGCGCTTTTGCGACACTAATCATTCCCTTCTTGGCGTCACGAATCAAGACCTGGGCGTCATCGAAGCCAGGAACGGCACCCTTGAGGAAGATCAAGTCGAGCTGATTGTCCACTCGCATTACGGTAAGGTTTTGAACGGTGATGCGTTCGCCCCCGAGTCGACCTGCCATCTTTTTACCGGGCCAGATACGACCAGGATCCTGAATGATATACTAAGTTATGCCGTAGACTGGTGAGGTTGACAATACACACCTGATGGGCACCAGTGGCGCCGGCAGAACGATGTGATACAGACACACCGTGACTTGCTCGCAAGCCTTTGAAATTCCAGCGCTTCATGGTGCCTTGGAAACCCTTTCCAATCCTATTGCACGGCATAGGTCAGCAAACACCACAAGTTACACGTCAACATGGTGCCGCACGAGTTTGCTATGACATCTACATATTGTCCAGGAACAAAGTGAACGGCCGACAGTGTGGTGCCTTGTTGAGGTTGAGCATGTGAAATTAGGCTGGAATTTGAGGACTAACCAACTGGAACATGTGCGTCTGCTGTGATTGGGAACTCCTTCACAATGTACTTTGAAGGTACCTTAGCTTTTCGGAAATGACCTTTCATCTGATGTGTCGTCGTTCTATTCGGACGGTCAGACGCGCCTAGTTGAACGGCGTGGTACTCGGTCTGGTCTGGTCGTTTGTACACGATGTTGGCCGTTACTTGACAGTTCTCAAGCTACAGCACACTTAGCGACAAGACCACAACGACGCTCCACGCATACCTGGAGAACCGTCACGGGGACACGTACACCATTGTTGTCCCACATCACAGTCATTCCTCGTTTCCTAGCTATGAGTCCGGTGCGGATCGAGTCAGCTGACCATTTGGTAGAGCTTGGCGCGTCGCCGTTTGCGGCTTGAGCGAGTCTGACTGCCGTGTCGTGAATCCGCCTGTATTGTCGAAGGATTTGACGCGGGTTTTGGCAGAACGTCCAAGGTCTGAGCATTGCAGGAGGCGAGCGTTGAGAGCAAATATTGTTTTCTTGCTTCCGATGTTGCCTTTTTTGGTATACACCAAGTAACATCGACACGCAACCGATGGACTGATGGAACATTGGCCGGGACAAACGCAGATCACGGAAAAGTCCAAAGAAAAAGGGAAAAACAAGATAGTAGACCCTGAATCTTGGAAATGGCCTCACTTGGACTATGGCTCGATCGGTAGCGTTACCTTGATTCCAAAGGGCGGCAGATTGCAATGGAGCACTGCTGTGGATACATCCGTCGGTATGTGTGCTTTGTGTGTGTGTCGTGGTACTGATTTACTTCCTAGACAGGAGATGGTTGTCTCTAGGCAGACCAGTCAAGGTCTTTCCTGAAACGTGCTCCCCCCGGGTCAACGTGGACCAGCATTCGGTCCATCAACGCGCCGACAAAGGAGTAAGGACTACTTCCCGTTTTCAAAATCACTTACATGGTATGATTCAGCTACAATACCTTCGCGCCTATTTTCCGGATGCCGATTTCCCTGGTGAACTGCTGGGGAACACGCTGGAAGAAGAAACCAAGGAAATGCGCGCATTGAATGCATTTGACCCTTTGCTCGGAAATGCCTTGGAGATTTTCCCTTCTCACCTAGTTCAGGATGAGTATACGGTCGTTTTTCCGATGGGTGAACTTGGAAGGGAACTCAGTGAGGATATTCCTTGTTCGTCATGCCACCTTATCCGCTCATGCTCCTCTCAGACATTTCTCGTTTTAGTCCAGATGACTCGGGAAACATGGTATTTCACGCAACAGGGTCCCCCTCTTTTGAGTTCGAGACGCCGATTCTGCAGATTGCGTCCCCGATATGGCCATCTCAATGGACTTCCACTCCCTCTAGTTCCTTGCTTGTCCGCACACATACCTCATCTTCCCTTGTTCGCTTAGATCGCTCAAAGGTAACGAGAGAATTCGACATCACGCGGTCTGAGACCGGAGACATGCCAATCGCAGACTCGAGGATCCTTGCTGCTGGACCCGATATCGTTGTGGTGAATCGGAGCGGCGTGGTTTACAAGTGCAATACACACTGTGGCGGCAAAGTCGTGTACGTCAACGCACTCACTGTTATCACGGTGCCTGACCCTCTATTTGCACCAGGCAGTTGGCCGGGGCACATGAGACTAGCGACTACGATCGATTTTGGCAGTTGAGTGTCACCGAACGGGGTGACGAGTGTCTTCTCGCATCGTGTAAGACTATCAAACACATTGATCTGAGGGTGCGCGAATGTCTTTATTGGTGGGAGGTCATTAATTGAACCATGTAGGCGGATTCATTTACGGATGTATTCTCTCTCGATTACCCGGGCACGGTGGTGACATCTATTGAGAGCCCAATCCGTGACTACCTCAGACGCATTACAACTACGTCCGACGTAATTTGGCTTGATGATCGCTTCCGCAGACGACCTCTATTGAGCTTCAAACATTACCGAAGCTTTGATCGCACTATCAGAGTGCTAGCTGCCAATTGCGGCGATGGTATGTTTCTTCCTATATCGCACAAGGAGATGTAGGTATGCTCATCGCCAATCAGCTTCCGTCTCGCTGCTGACATCACGGAGAAATGGTCTTGTCACTTTGTATGATGTTAGCAGAGGCACTGATGGACTCTTGCATTGCAACTCCAGGCCATCTTGTTTGTCTCACGCTGAACCGATGCTTACAGCATACAATGGACATGCGCTTGTTGCATTTCCCTCGGACACAAAATTGACATTTCTCCGCCTCTGTCAGCGTGGGAGTGTTCATGAGCAGGCTATCCGCGTGGCTACTCAACAAGACAAAGATGAACTAGGTTTTATTGAGGAAGAACGTGTTACTCACCATTGGAATGATGATGTCTTGACGCTGGAAAAGCAAGTCGACGGAATGCAGGCTGATTTTGGTCCAGTTGGAGGGAAACATTTCACTAAAGTGGACCTTCGTGATGCTTACAAAAGTATGGCTTTCCCTCTTGACGCGGGATTTTTCCTCATAACTCTCACAGGGATGTTTGCCGTTGAAGATGCCGCTGAAAAGGACGTGGATCGGAACACGCCGACAGACATATTGGGAGCATTGCCCGACGTCTGGCAGAAGATTGAGGGAACTGTTGAGAACATGTTGACCACGTGTGTCATTGGTTTCCTTTACCAGTGTCAATGTTGACTTCGTTCAAAGGCTCGACGTTATTTATTGTGTCGAGGGTGGAGACAATTGCCCTTCACGTAGCAAATTTCTTGCCAGCAGCAAGGCCAATTCGAAACAAGTTTTCGATGGACTGATGCGTGGTCATCCTGCTGTCCGGCAAATCGCTAGTCTTGCACCGTGGCATTACGCCATCCAAGACACATCGATTCCCACTTTGGATCACGTTCCTTCCACATGTGCCGATTTGCACGAATATCTGAAGGAGTTGAACCTTGTGTCAGAAGAAGAACAGACCGACGTTTCTGTACGTCGCGAGACCGAGGCACGGGAGCAGTTGGCCATGGACTTGGCTCTGTCAACGAACGTGTATTCCCGGTCATTTGCGCAACTCCGCTCTTTTGCCGCAAGTGAGGGACCATCAGACGCAATACGATATACGGAGATGTCCTATAGCGATGAACCCCCCGAAGTCAAGTTTGGATACTTCCGCCCGATTCGTAAGGCAAGTGCTGATCACTATGCGGACAAGGAACAAGATGGAGGTCGGGATGAGAGCATCTCAAGTCCGCTTGGTGTCCGACTATTACTTGCCGAGTGGCAATTGGGAGCAAATCCAGAGGATTACGCCTACCGCGATATATACGGTGTTGTGGATCTGGAGGCACAACCTATCCCACAATACAGGAGATTGCCTGCTGCACTGCCGACGACGCAGAAAAAGCAGCTGGCACTTCAGCAACCGCCGCTGGTTGTTGCTGCTTCCCAACCACCGACGGTCGAGCGTGCGCCTGTCGTAACCGGGAGCCAAACGCTGCCTAGCGTTGACGCGTTTTCGCAAGAGCCGATGGCGAGTACACAGGTGGTTCCGGGACCATTCGGCGGTCGTCCCGGTGTTGGAGCAAGAAAAGCGGGTAAGAAACGCATTGGGGGATTTTGATAGATGGTAGGACGGGCGGAGTTCATTGACAGTTGGCATGAGCCTGTCCCGTCGAAACGCTATAGAGCCAGTGTATTTAAAGGAGGCGATCGTGAGAACTGCTTGCCATATTTGGTATATCGGTTATAGATGTTGTACGAATTTGGCAATTTGTCCGTCTCAGCTCTCAGTTGCTCTCAAGTAGCCCTACCGAGGCCGGTGACCGGAGCACCCTATTTTCATTGCTCTCTTCCACCTCCTTGATCTCACCAGGTCGTCCCTATCATTGACGCGTAAAGCACACAAGACCGGGCGCTGCAGTTGGTCCAGCCTTGGTCTCTGCTCCATGGATGGAACAGGGTATGTGCACATCTTTCGCACACTCTGACACGGCTCCAGACGCTCACGGACCTGATAGAACGCCTCGCAACCCTTGGTTCAACAGTGCGACGTTGAATGACACTCTGAAACGTATGCTTCACTGAGAGTACAGTTGCGACCAAGTCCCCACTCGAACCCTTCGCATATACAGGAAACAAATCTGTAGTGTGTGCTCTTTCGGCCAGTTATATATCCACCATCGCAGGGTATCCGGTATGGTTGCTTGCCCCCTTGCGCTCCGAGTTTCGCTTGACCGCGACCCTCCCAGTTGGATTCGCTCAAGTCGCGGTTACAGACAACCAAGATACGAGTGTCTGTTCCGACATTAGCAGGACTGGTGTACCGGGAAGAAGGCATCAGAGGGTTCTACCGGGGTCTATGGATTCCGCTTGTCACAATATCATTCGTCCGTGAGTCTGTACCCGTCGCACCGTGCATCTTCTTGCCGAACGCTTTGAAGGTGCTGCCTCGTTTACCATATACAGTGACACGAAAGAATACTGTCGCAATAATGACTATTTCACTCGGAATATGGTCACAGACGCGGCGATCGCTGGCGGTATCAGTGGTGCACTGTCTGGGTCGCTGATTTCGTTTGGAAGCGCACGTGCGTCCTCGGACATCCCTTGACTGATCGTGCTAAACTTTGCTATGATTAGCATTCGAGCTGGTCAAGGTACGTGGTCACGATCAGAGTTACCACCTATATCCTGATATCAAGTTCATAGGTTCGCAGACAGCTCGAGTACAGCATCGCTGCAAACAAGGGGCTCCACCTGGCGAAGCCACCCAACACGCTGGAAGCCGTCCGCGACATTTTTAGGACCAACGGCTTTCCTGGACTCTACATTGGTTTTAGGTTGCATTTCGGTCCGTGACCCCGCTCGTCTTCGCTGAGTTTGATTCAGCGAGTCCTTCTCCTGTTGTTATCCAGTACGCGACACGGCCGGTACAGCGTTATACTTTTTCGAATACGACGCCTTGCGTCATCTGCTAGGCCGACAACGCTCAGGGGAACAAGGTCCTACACCTCCCTGGCTACCGATACCCGTTTCTCTCATCCCGTTTGTATGCGGATCCATTGCTGGCGTCACTTCATGGGCACTAATTTACCCGCTCGATGTGTGAGTGCGTTCTTGGCTCCGGTCGTTCTTCGTAACCGAATTTCCCGCTTCAGGGTCAAGACCAAGGTTCAACAACGCGCCCTATCTGGCTCACCGCCGAGAGGAATATGGGAAACGCTCCGCCGGCTTGTTCGGGGTATGCTAGATGTAATAACCATATTCTGAACCTTTTGCTCACGCGTCACACAAGGTCCTGATCCGAAAGACCCAAAGCCAGTGCTTGCCGGGATTGCACGAATCTACCAGGGCCTCGGTGTGAGCGCGGTGCGGAGCATCACCACGCACGGACTCTTGTGGACTTTTTTCGATATCACGTCACATTATATCGATCACTTACCCGGATCCCACGTTCATCCGTGACTTCGACCAACATCACTACCTGACCGACCCATGTCATACTCACTCGTTCGATGACAACTGTCACCGGTGCGCACTTAGTAACCTAGACCCACCTTCAAGTGTATCATAGTACTATGTCCTCATGGGCTTTGAGAAATTCATAATGGTATATTGCGTGTCGCTATTTACATATGCGCGGGGTCGCTCCGATTCGAGTACAGCGTGACGCGCAATCTGTTGCGCCAATCAGCCAAGAGTGCGTTGATGGCAGAGACCTTGGTGAACTGCATCAGTAGTGTTTGCAAGACAGGATGGTGCCAATCGTACGAGTTGACAAAGGGGGTCGACATGAACTCGACCCATGGTGAACGGGACAAGCTCGGTAAGGAGACACTGGATAAAGTGCCAACTAGCGGGTTACCAGGCAAATTTGGGTCCCAGTTTTTCCAAGAGCGCATATATGATCGCTATTGCGTCTGGCCAGGGCGACATGGTAGCAATATACCTTAAGACGTTCAGCACAGTACAGTATTGGAGATGACCGACGTGGAACAAAAGGTTGATCATCGAGATGACGGCCATCACGCGCATAAACAAATTCCACCGGGGCAAGGGCAGGATGCCGTGAAACACAACATCGACGTACTATGAAAGCGGACTGAGCTATCTGTGATGAAGAACCTGTCGTGCTCCTACCCAGCGCAGCGTCAGCTTGAGCTTGTCGACACAGAGTACATTGAGTTGGTCCACAAAGTCCCGTCTGGCGTGCACCGCGAGCCGCCCGAGATGGTCGCTCGTCGTCGTAATGAACGCGACGATCTCGCGCGCGATCGCATTTGGATTTCTGGTGCGCCATTGCATACACAACCAGTGCGTGTAAATCGTTTGGGCGAGGGCGCGTACCTTGGTACGTGTCGAGCGGCCGAGAAGCTGGATTGCACGCGCCACCGTATCGTTGATCGTGTGTGACGGGATGGGTCTCTCGAAGACGGCCGTAAAGTGGGCGTCGAGGTCCTTTTGCCAATGGGGGATCCGGGACAGCACATTGAAGCGCTCGTCAAAGGGCGCAAAGTGGCATGCGGTCTGCATCGTGCGGTTGTTATCCATGGGCGGGTCCGTTTAGCCGGAATGCGGGCAGTTATTAAGGTGGCGTTCCGTCGAGTACAGATTGATCGGTCCGCCCCTGTTGTCGGCCACGGCGATCGCGGGATGGTGACAGAGGTAGACTTGAGAGGGATGTGGATGGTGGTAGGAAAGGCGAGCGAAGGCGAGTAGCTTGGACACATCTTTATATATCGTCAATGGTAGCTCGACTCGGCTGCTGTTACCGCCCGGAACGAAAAGCCAAAATGTCGCCGGGGTAGCTCAGCTGGGAGAGCAACAGACTGAAGTTCTGGAGGTCCCGTGTTCAATCCACGGTCCTGGCATTTCGTTTTGCATCTATACACTGTTGTTTTTGGTATCGAAAGACCCGAGTACAGGATCATTAAACTAATATTTATGCGATCGTATATTTCCCATAATCTTTCTCCGGGTCGTATATCTGCCATTGCACATATCTATCAGCATGCAACCGGTCGTGTGATGCCCAAGCACTCACCTCCCAACGCGATGCAGGAAAGATGTGCTTGTTTCTCTGATACCAACTTCGCTCGACGACTTTCCCGGCGTGAGATTCATCCTTTTCCTTGGTCGCATCGGCGAGAAGGCGGACGTCATCATGAACATCAAAGTTGAAGAGAGGTCCCGACTTTCCACGAGCTTTGTTGATAATAAAGTCGTAGAAAGTGTAGTGCTACACAGAACATGAATACAACAGAAATGGGTGTCAAGGGATCGCCTACTCCTGGGATTATGAGATCCTCCTTGCATACCGAACCCAAGTCAGAAGTCGGTTTGACAGGCGAGAATGAAACAAGTCGTACCTTGATATACATCAAGTTGTCGACGCTGACCCCTCTAAGCTCCGGGAATTGCTGCCGACACTTTTCCAAGAGTGTGCTGATGGTATCCCCCTTCTTACACTTGAAAAAGCTTTAAAAACGTACTTCAGGGCGATCCAGGGACGTACCACGACGGATTTCCTGTGTCCACTGCCGTCCCAATAAGAGTACGTGATCTCGATTTCCTCTGCCTTGAGCTCCTCCTGCTTCTGAAGCCACTCTTTGCGAAGTCTCTCCCGTTCTCTTCGCTCTTCCTCTTCTCGCTCACGGTCGGGGAGAAAAGACGTGTCGACATTGGGGTTTTTGCCAAACTTGATGCGTTTCATTGCGGATTCACCGCTCTCATCATCCGGGGTTTGGCGCGAAGGCGCTTCCCCATCACCTTCGTCATCATCCATGGCAAAGGACAGCGTCGACTTGGCCTTCTTGCGCTTCTTTACTTTCCTTGTTTCCTCTCTAAACAAATGCTCCATGTGCTATCAGCTACCTTTCTCGGGCGCTGACCGTCGACTTACTTGAGCTCGTTCGTACGCGCCGCTTCTCGCGCCTTTGCTTCTTCGAGAGCTTTCCTCCTCCGCTGAAAGTCCTCGAGACGGACGAGACCAATCGTGCTATTCTTGAGGGTGTCTTCCATGGAATCATTCTGCCCGACAAACTTGCTCGCCGAAGGACGTGACTTTTCGGTCTCATTGATGAGGTTTTGTTTCTGCCGCTCGTATTCCTCGCGGTTTTGGAGACGCTGCTTGATGAGTTCGTCCTGACGACGACCTTCAGCCTTGCTAGTCGACATGATCCTGGTCGTGTGAGAAGAGCAAGTTGCAATGCGGAGTATCAAATATTGTTTGTCCTTTGCTCGAGATGGTGCATGTCCTCGGCGTCCTGTTGCCCGACTTGCAGTGCGCAAGGGTGCGTGTCGTATCGCGCCCAGTTCGCCTTTTTTTTTTCTGACATGGTCATCGTTTCACCAGCAAGCGTTGACGACGTTCTACGGCGTCGGAAACAAGACAGCCCACCGACTCTGCGCGCGACTCCAAATTCACGACCGCCAAAAAATACGGGACCTCACGCCGACCCAGGTCACCGAACTTGCCTCTTTCCTCGCATCTCCTTCCACCGCGCCGCCTCTCCGACGCATGCCGCTCGCCTCACTTAAGTACACACCTCCCCCTGTCTCGACGCCGTTGGAGGAGGTTCGGCAAAACGCGGTCGGGGACTCGGTGCTTGGTCCCCCGGATCCACTCAAGAGCCTCAAGATCGAGTCGGAGGCAAGGCGAGTTGTGAGGGAGAATATCGCGCATCTGAGAATGATTGGAAGCTACGTGGGCAAGAGACATGCGATGGGTCTGCCCGTCAGAGGACAAAATACGCAATCCAACGCCAAAACAGCCAAGAAGCTCAACCGGCCCAATCGGTTTGGCTGAACTGCTCTTTGACGTGCCATATCGTATTAGAATCTCATCCATTGCTTGCATTAGGACGACAGCGGTCTAGCTTTTGAATCTAGAAATACAGGCAAGTCTAGTCGTCGCCTACGGGCACCTCTTCCTCCAGGTATTTCAGCAACGTGACGCGAATTTCCGTGCTCTCGTCCCCGCGCAGCACGTCCGATAGAAATTCTGCTTGCACCTGCATTTGTACCTACAGATGGGTGAGGTATGCGTCTGCTGGCAAGGGATCGCGCTACGCACCATCTCCAGGGCACCTCTGAGTACGCCACAGAGCACGTTGCTGAACCACAGACCACCCTCGAGAGCTTCTTCTGGCAGCTCGACAAACTCTGCCAGTGGATTTTCATCCAGGGTGAGCACGAACGATGAGCCTGCTACGGTCCCCTGTTGCTGGAGACTGTTTGGCCTCGACGGTGGTGCTGTATGTGTGATCCCCGGCGTGATGTTTAGGAACGATTTAAACCCGACCTTGGCGCACAACATGAGCGCGCGGTGCTGTGGAGAACACGCGGAGACGCACCTTTGCGACGACCTCACCGACGTCTCTGAAATCAGCACACCGTCCGAGAGAGCTCCTCGCCAAAAAGTCCTCAATCAGCCTCGTGCCAATGTTGTACCCCATCTTCTCGAGCTGTTTGTTGACCTCGGCATAGTCTTCGTAGTCCTGGATCAATTGCACGACGAGCGCGCCGTACGTCAGTGCAAACAGCTCTGCGTTCTGCCCTTGTTCCGATCAACCTAGGTTTGTTGGCAGACGTGTACCTACCACTTTCTCTGTACGACCTTTCCAAAGGTCTTCGCCGATGGCCTTGTACTGCTTGCTCGTCGTTGCCATGAGTGGTTGTAGATATCGATCACGTGTGCCGCTCGCACGAGGCTTGCACTAGTACTAGTACTTTGCTGATCATGTCCAGACCAGAGCTCCAAGCACCACCCGAGATCGTACGTTCACTTTTGACCGTCACCGCACGTCTCTTCATCTTCGATAGTACTACGGCGATGCCGAGGCCAAAAAGTACACTACAAAGTGAGTCCGTCGTGTGCGTTTTGCCAGACGTGTACCCGACAGCCCCATCCAGCACCCGCAACCAGCAGATCCAGGCCGATATGACCTACCGGGCGCTCGAGCTGCTCAGCCTTCCGCCCGATCAGCCCGCATTCCTGCTCGACATCGGCTGTGGGTCCGGCCTCTCTGGTGAGATCCTCGACGAAGAAGGCTATCTCTGGGCAGGCGTCGACATCGCCCCGAGCATGCTCGGTGCGTCCCGATTCACCCGCGCACACGCCGCGGTCGTTCACCACCACCAGAGGTCGCCCTCGAGAGGGAAGTGGAAGGCGACCTGTTTTTGCACGACGCCGGCCAGGGATTCGGGTTCCGCCCCGGCAGCTTCGATGGGGCCATCAGGTAACCGCAGACGTGTCAGGTCTGGCAAGCGTGATTCACGTCGGCGGTAGTATATCCGTGTTGCAATGGCTGTTCAACGCAGAGACGTCCCATCCGACGTCGTCGCCGCCGCACCGTCTCAACAGGTTCTTTACGACGCTCTACTCTGCGCTCCGTAACCCCTCGCGCGTGGTGCTACAGTTTTACCCGTCGTCGGACGATCAGATACAGCTCGTGACGTCGATTGCGCAAAGGGCTGGCTTTGGTGGTGGTATCGTCGTCGATTATCCCAACTCTAAAAAAGCGCGAAAAGTATTTTTGTGTTTGTTCGTCGGTGCGGGGGGTGGACAAACGCAGCAGCTGCCACAAGGTCTGGAGACGGAGGACGATCAGGCTCCATTTGAGAGGCGAAGGGACAAAGAAAGAATGCGCAATCGTAGTGGGAAGCGGAAGAACCTCAAGGACAGGGACTGGATATTAAAAAAGAAAGAGGTGTGCTTTCTTTTGTATTTGGCCTTGACTGTGCTCATACATCGTCCCCCAGCTATATCGCCAGAGGGGAAAGGAAGGTGTTCCTCGGGACTCAAAATATACTGGGCGAAAACGCAAGCCTACTTTTTGATTTTTCTTCTGTCCATGATGCTGGCAGTACGTATGGACATGTGAGTACGACGTATACCAGACCTTGTTACGTCCGTCTGTCGACGGAGAGCTCGCGGCACTCTCTCACTACATCCTTGGCGCTACTCCGAATGAATAAGCCCTGCAGAGCAGCCATGCTTATCCGGCGTCCAAGCTGCATCTCCTTCGCTATCAGTTGCTCCAGTTGCTGTCCCATGCGACCAACGTCCTCTCTAGGTATCTCGTCACTTTCTTCGTAGAAGCGGGTGAAGAGCGTCTTTGCTTGGGTAGGCGAGGCATCATCGATCAATACATTGAGGTCGACGCGACCAGGTCGGATGAGTGCAGGGTCGAGCTTCTCCAAGTGATTCGTGGTCATAAAGATGATGCGCTCCTCACCCGATGCAACCCCATCCAATGCATTCAAAAAGCCCGAGAATGTGACCGATGATTGGTACCTCCCAAGGGGGGTTAACGTGGGTAATGAGAGATATCGAGAAAGCGTTACCCGTCTTCGCTTGTTTGTACCCGCTTGTTGAAAGCAGCGTCGACGTCTTCGATAAGAATGAAACTACGTTCAGGAGCGTTGGACAAAAGGTGGATCAGTTTATCATCGGCGAGGCCACGTTCAGAGAGATTCAGAATGCAGATGTCATAAGACAGTGAGCCCGCGAGA
This sequence comes from Boletales sp. KT-2023a, assembly GCA_038090395.1. Classification (NCBI taxonomy): domain Eukaryota; kingdom Fungi; phylum Basidiomycota; class Agaricomycetes; order Boletales; species Boletales sp. KT-2023a. Next base: position 100,891 of record JBBPMP010000023.1, read on the forward strand.
GCCTGGATGAATGAGGTCTTTCCAGACCCTGGAGGCCCATGAAGAAGATAGCCACGTCTGTACGGTATACCTGTATGCGTGTTCAATACGAATACTTGCGGCTTGGGTGAGGAAACCCACTTGCCTCGATCAGCATACCACTGTCGGCGTCCCAAGAAAGCGCGGACGTCGTTTTCGATCTTGTCGCTGACCTCCGAATCGAGCACAACGCTGTGAAGGGGGCGTTTCCGCCTTGGCTGACCAAACTGTTTCCACTCGATACCCCATGCGGTACGAATGACCAGTTTCCCTTCTTGACCCTTGAGTGCGAGATCTCGAGCTTCCGTCAACAGTTGGGGAAAGAGGTGTCTATCGCGCGAGAGAGTTGTCAATGTTACCGTCTCCCAAGGCGTGCCAGACATCAATTGCATTGAGCGCGTTTCACGTTCCCGTTTCATCTTCAGAAACGGTCAACCGGACGGATCCAAGTTAATACAACCGTTCAAAGAAGGACATACCTGCATCCACGCGCTACGGTACTTGAACCAGTGTGTTCCGGGACCCGCCACGAGCTTGAATAGTGCCGAGGCACTTCCGTTGGCCCGTTGTTCCAATGCGGTTTCGACGCTTAGCTGGTGGCTGCGTAACCAGGGAGCGGTCGACCGTTGCGGGACGGTCGCGTTGTGGGCCATCCACGCTAGAAACCATTGATAGGCGTGATCCTTGTTGTTCAGTTCGAGGGTGACCAACATGCGACGACGGAGCGCAGTCGAGCCGAGGACGATGCCCTGGCGGAGGGCTGTCAGCCCGACACCCACACCCTGAAACGTTTTTTTTTGTAAATAGTGCACGATGCCGTATGGGTTGGATTACCATGAGCCCAAAACCGGCTTGAAAATACGGGCTGCACTTTTTTTTGTTGGTCAGCTCGAGCGTGCGAGCGCAACTGAGACACGCACTTGTCGCCAAAGATGCCCGCGAGCACCGAGCTCGCCGTAGAATCGTGCGGGAGGGTCGGGATGGGCATGGTTGGTGGTCAAGACGCGCGTAGCCAATTTAGTGCGTGGCGCGTCTCGGAGTCCGTCGCGTCGTGCTTTCATTCGGTTTCGTGCCACCATGCGCGTGCAGTCCTCCGTCAGCGACGCTTATGCCCTCCTCGGCCTCGAGCAGGTAGGCACACCCACGGCGGGGCGTATTACGGTCTGAAGCCATCTTACAGGGGGCCTCGATGGACCAGGTCCGTTCCGCGTACAAACAGGTGCGTTGGTGCCACCCGAATCATGTGTCTGGTACCAAACGGAGACCGGCAGTTGGCGCTCCGTACGCATCCCGACAAGAACCAAGGAGACGCCGAGGCGACCGCGCAGTTCCAGCGCATCAGCGAAGCCTACACCGTGCTGCAGTCTCGTCACGCCGCCGGACAATGCCACCCGTGTGCGTGCGGGTTCATGCACGAGAGCGACGAAGAGTACGACGACTATTTCGACTATGACGACAATGATGATGATGACGAGTTTTACTATTACGACGACGAGTACGAATCGGACGAAGACCGTCTCCGGTTCTTTAGGTCGGTGGCGTGTTCGTGTACGGCTGCAGCGCTAATCTGTTTTTTTCAGGTTCCTCTTCGAGGAGGTGCTCGGGGGTCGCACTGGGCGCGGTTACGCTCATGCTCGTATGCACGCCATGTCCTGCTGTGCTGATCCCAACTAACGTTCATGTCGCCATAGGAGACACACGTCGCCGCCCTCCTCCGCCCCCTGAGTCTCAGGAGGAGTACGACGCGCGACTAAAGCGTATGACGGAAGAGAGAGAGCAGGCAGAGGTCCGCAGAGCCCAAGAAAAGGTGGAACGCAAAGCATTCGAGGCTCGCCAGCGAGAAAAGGGTGCGCGGTAGCACTCTGCATGGTCACATGGTATACTAACGACTTGGAACAGAACGTAAAGAAGGCGAGGCACGTCAGAGAACCAAAGCAGCTAATAGGAAAGTAGCAGCCGAAAAAGAGCGCAAAAAGGCCGCCGAGACGGCACAGCTTCAGCAGCAACGTGTTCAATCCTTGCGATCGGCCACATTTGCTGCTGCACGTGCCGGCGAGGCATCCAATGTCAAGAAAGGCGTGTGGGAAGATGAAGTCGATCCTGCCGGCGGCGAAATCAAGATGGGCTGCGAAAATTACGTCGCAGTACATCCGGAAGATCCAATGGAGACGCTCTTGCACATTGCTGCGCAGAATGGTGATGTCGAGCTGGTCGAATGGCTTGATGCCCACAGTGAGCCCATGCAGTTTTAATGACCGCTGAATCACAGTAGATCCTGACGTGTAAATGTTAGGTGCTGATCCTGAAGAACGTAATTCGTTTGGACTATCGGCGTTTCACGTCGCGCTACAGCATGGCCATGTCCGAATTTTCAAACATTTCTTCGAGTCATATGACCCAAAGGAGGAGGATCATAAAGCCATCTATGACCTTGCGTCCCCCAAGTCACTTCTTTCTATTGCGCTATCGTCTGCCGAACCTGAGGCCGTGTGGATGATCCTCGATAGGGGTCTTGCGTCGAGCCAGGACATTGGTAACGCTTGGACGGAGTTCACGTCCCTGGAGGGCAAGCAGGCGATACTGAAGAAGATGGGCCACAAGCCCACGAAGTACACGGAGATCCAAAACTTGTTGATGAGATATGGTGGTTTTACGCCCCCACCCACTCCCAAGGTACCCACCCAATCGAGTGGGGGTCTGGCCGCCGAAAGTCAGCGATTTAGCGGATCCCCGGGTTTCCGAGAAGGATTCCATAAGGGAAGGGGAATGCATCGTTACAGGACGAGCGCACCCCACACTGCACAGTCACATGGTTCAATGGATGAAACGACGCAAAATGATGAATCATCATCTCGACGAGGACATGAAAATGGGCAACGTGGCAAAGGCCAAGGAAGAGGTCGCGGTCGAGGTCACGGTCGAGGCCGCGGGCGCGGTCGTGCCAACTGAGTGGGCATGCGAGCAGGCATGCATGGTCCCTCCACGTTGTATCGTACATACTACTCTCGTTAATTCCTGTTACCACATCATCTCGTCACCATGGCACATAGCTTTCTTTCCATCATGTTCTATGCATGCCCTACTCACCCTTGACAGCAGCACACCGGCCCATGTTCGGCGTAGTTTGTAATGTGACCATACGTATGTAAATGAAGATCAATGTGTAATGTAGATGGCTATCGGAAGCAAACGATATTGTCAATCTGTACGGTGGTGATGCTGCTGGTGATATGCTCAAGAATAGCCAAACGAGGCGTGACGGGATGACACGATCAGTGATCTGACGAAGTTTCGGTAGTCTAAGTGGATACCTAGCGGGACGAGATAGAGTCGTGATGAGATGAGCGCAGACGAGGCGCAATGGGTGGATTGTTTGGTCATGTTTAATTGAGAGGCCCTTGCCACACAATGACAAACAAACCCTTGAACTTGTACCACCAGCACAGGCACACGCAAAAATTTGACAACATGGGACGTCTTGCCGAAATGCAAAGGAAGCTCTTGGAGGTAAGTGTTTCACATTCATGGTGTGCACGCTCATATGGCCACCGCAGCAAATGATGGGTCCAGAAGCTATGGGTGTTGCCAACGCGAATTTGGTATGGTCTGACGAAAAGGTTTGCCGGAACTTTTTATGTGGGACGTGTCCCCATGCATTGTTCACGAACACGGTACGTATGGATATTTGAATGAGGGTGGGTAATGAACAGCCACGGAACAGAAAATGGACCTGGGAGCATGTCCGAAATCGCACACGGAACGACTGAAGACCGAATTCTTGCAGGCGCGCGAGGCGAATCCAAGCGACCCTATTTTTGCACGGTTCCAAATGGAATACGAGTCGAACATATTTGCGTTCGTTGACGAGTGTGACAGGCGAATCAGGGCTGCGCACCGCAGACTTGAAAAGACGCCTGAAGAGAATGCGAAAACGACGAATTTGATGCGTGAGATTGCAGAGATTGAGTTGGCAATTCAGGGTGGGACGGAGAAGATCGAGACGCTGGGTGGGTCGTATTGACCGAAGAGGAGGAGATGGAACTGACGATAGGCGTGACACAGGGGAACAAGGTAAGGTTGAAGAGTCGATGCGGGAAATGGCGGCGATTGAGGCGCTCAAGAGCGAGAAAGGGGAAAAGGAGGTGAGTGATGGCGGGGGTTGAACCGGGGTGGGTATTGACGTTTTTTTTTTTTTCTGGCGGGGTGGGTAGCGCGAGTTGCAACAGCTGACGGACACGTCCGGTGCGTCTGGGCACCAAAAGCTGCGGGTGTGTGATGTATGCGGTGCATATCTATCCGTATTGGACTCCGACCGTCGGTTGGCTGATCACTTTGGAGGGAAGGTAAGAATGCCGTATGAACGGAAGCATTGAATGGATTTGAAAGTGAATCACGTGTTGATAGATGCATTTGGGCTACCATGAGTTGCGGAACATGCTGGGGAAATTCCGGGAGGACCGAGAGAAACGGAAGAATGCGCCCGTGAGCGCGGGTGGGGGAGGAGGAGGGGGAGGAGGAGCGAGCGGGGGGGGACGGACGGGGAGCGAGCGGGTGGAACACCGGCCTTCACGTGACGATCGGGACCGGGAACGTGACAGGGGATATGAGAGGCACGGGTCTTCGCGATATGAGTGAGTCGTTTTCGCATTCTTTTGCGCGGGACGGCGAGGGTGACACGGGCGAGCAGTGATCGACGACGGGATCGAGATCGGTCGAGATCGCCTGGACGTGGCAGACGTTACTAAGATGGATCAAGGACGTGCATTGCAGCATGGAACGGGCGAGGAAGGGATGGACAAGAGACAGAATTTAGAAAAAAATAATAATAATACTAAAATGAGCGAGCAGATCCAAAAGTCGTCGATGACAAGGATAGGCTAAGTGATTACGTAATATTTATTATGATATGAAATTACTGGTCGGGCAAAGTTGATTGCGAAAATGTTTTCAATTTTGATGCTTGATTTTGTGCCTGTGACAGAATTTATGTGACCAATTTCAAAACCCTCAAGGCGAAGGTTTGTGCATGTCCTCCTCCTCCTCCTCCTCCTCCTCCTTCTCCTCCTCCCCCTCCCTCTCCTTCCCTTTCTACTACCACAACTACCACTGCCACGACCTCCTCCTTTTCCCTTTCAAATGTCCCCCGATGTGAATAGTTCTCAAATGGACACGAGTCCAATTATGTCTGCTTCTTCTTTCCCCCCGTCCGACCCTCTTCTCCCTCCTGCCACCAACCCTCTCTTTCACGATCCCCCGGACCCGTCTCCCTCCTGCTCGAACATGAATCCCCCTTTTATATCCGATTTCCCCCCCGTCGCTTTCCCCGCCCCCCCACAGTCCTCCTCCTCCTCTGCCTCCTCCCAGTCCCCCGCCATACTCGCCGTCCCCTCCGCCTTCGCCTTGTCCTCCGCTACCATCATCCCCCCCGTCACCGCCCCAATGTCCCTCCCCACCCCCGTCTCCGCCGTCCCCTCTGCCGCCACCCTCGCCACCTCCGCCTCCGACCTCGCCTTTTCCCCCCTCGCCGGCGGTCCCTCTCCCTCGGCCCATGATCCTGCCTTCTCTTTTGCCACCCCGGACATCGTCGATCCCCGTGTAGACGTCGGTGACAGCTCCCCGGACATACCCAACGACCCACATCTCATGGTAGTCGGTGATATGCTCAAAAAGTGAGTGCGGCCGCTGTCCTATCGCTGATAAGAACGCTCGCTCAGGCCCTCCTGCCATCCAGCATTGCAAAAACCGCCCAGTCCGCCAGTGCAGCCTGTTCCCTCGGTCAGGGCCTCGAAGCAAATGCACGCATCGACGAGCTCAGAAAGACCATCGCTCTCGTGTCCGAACTCATCGCTGCCACTCAGATAGCAGACCCCCCTTCGACTTCCAGGAGATCGTCTCCTCAGCGCTTTCCCACCGTTTCCGCTCTCTCAATATCCGGTCCCGCTCCCGGGATTTCGACCCCAATCCGTATCCCGGCAGTTACCGCGGTACAGGATACCGGTCAGGCCCTCCTGCACTTTTCCTCCGCCCGTCCAGACCTTAATCCACTCGACGCGCAGAGCATATCAGACACATCCGATTTGTCCCGTAAACGTTGCGCTTCCTCCATGGCTGGTGATCGCGTCATTAAAGCCCTCAAGATGGAGCCCCAGGAGGATAATCTCCACATGATTCCTCACTCAACCGTCTCGGCATTTCCACCCACGACCGCCGCTTCCATGGTACCCTTTGTGCCAACCCCCACCGAGCCTGCTTCGCGCCCAACAAGCTCGGCCGGTTTGCCGCACGCCACTTTCAACGACCTCTCTCATCGACCAACGACGCCTTCAATACCAGGAATAGGCTTTGCTATTCCACCTACCTCCACTACGGTGTCCGCCGCCGACTTTATTGCCACACCTCCACTACCCACTACCGTCGCTCATCCTGCCCATTTCCCCCCGCCAGTTCGAACATCATGGACGGACGGATCGGCATCCATACCGACAAGGACACATCAACACTCGCTTTCGGCAAGTTCCCTCACAACTGGCATCAGTTTTCAACCCATACCCAGCACAAGCACTGCTTTACCCCCTCTCCTATTCTCGTCTACCGGAACATTTGCTACCACGTCTCCTCAGTCTCGTTCAATCAACTCCGTGGCAACGGCCGGCATCAGCCCACCTATTGGCCGAGTATCGCGCTCCGGCTCCTTCACGAGTAACAATTCTCTTGCTTTTGGTCTCCCCGAAGTACCCCCCGCAAACGGCGCCCTAGATTTTCTACAACTTTCCATGACAAAACAGGCCTCCCACAGCCCTACATCATCTTTCGAAGGGGAGAACGATGCTGACTCGGACGGCGGCGATCTCTCCTTGTCACAAAGCCCCGAGTCAAATAACTCCAAGATCGCTGCTCACGGCCAGGTCTCTCGACCCGTCGCTGCCCATAACGCGCGTTCCAATGTATTGCTATCGCGAAAATCCGCCGAAAATCTTTGCAACGCGACTCATGCAAATGAAGTACCACAGGAGTACCGCGCGGAAGTAGATCGTATCTTTTTCGAGTTCCTGAACAGTATCTGTTCCAATTGTGAGCATACATACGCATCGCTTCTCACTTGGCTCACCACGCATCGCAGTGGAAGCCACTGATGCTAAAGGGGAGCCGATACATCAAACCTTGATGGCTAAAAAGATGCAACGCTTAGATGAATCTCCCGACTTTCGTCCATTCAAGTTCCGGATACAAGCGTTCACAAACGCATTTCTAGAAGAGGCGAGCCTCGCACTCTATTGAGTGGATACCTCATTGACAAGTGGTTCAACAGCTTGCTCGCCAAGGCTACCCGGAAGATAAAATCCCCATGAAGAAGGTTAGCATACCGCCAATAATATCACACTTTCAGTACTCACTTCGAGATCGCCGTAGATTCGTACCTATCTTTGGAACCAGCCGTACATCTCCCGTTTCAACGAAGAAGGGAAGAAGACCAAGTCGAAAGGTAACCACATCTGGAATATAGATGCGAAGAAATTGCCGGACGGCAGGTGGATGTTTAGACCTTTCCATCGCCGGCTGGCTGGTTCGCCGCCCAGCGTTGCGTATGTCGGTCTGCGATGGAGTTGGGCACCCCGTATCTGGGACCCACAAGCGTCGCGGACGAACCTACAAGTCACTTATGCTTCTCCATCGCTTCCAGCATGGTTGTCGTGGGACGACGACGTCTTGCAGGGAACGCCGCCACCCGATGCCGAGAGCTGTGAAATCACGGTGGTGGCCAGAGTAGGTGATCATTGTCGCGCTCGTGGCCGACCACTTGACGTCACTCATAGTTTATACAAGACGGCCTCGAAGAACACCTCACGCAGAATTTCCATCTTAGTATCGCACCAGTTTCCACTCTTGATGGATCTTCTCCCGCGCCGAGGCGGAGCTCCATGAATGGCGATATTCACAAGGCCAGGCGTATATCCAGCGAAACATGTGGCCCCATGGTGACGCCACCGAGGTCAGTTCGCACCGATAGTTTTGCTGTCTCTCTCTAAGGATCAACGTGGCCTTAGATTGAGATCGGCGACAACGTCATCCCTTCCTCCTCCCGTTGCGAGTCATGACGCTCAAGTCATGCAAGTGCTGACGACAGCTGCTCAACGTGTCGCGCAGGAAGCTCAGTCCCAGGTCATTGCGTCAACGGCATCTAACGGCCATGTCTCGGAATTGCAGGCGCTAGCGAAGCAACAGCATGTCCTCACGGTGACGGCACAAGCGTTTGATCAAGAGGTATCTGGACAGGGGTCGACTTCACCATCCCAAACGAACGTGCTGGCGGTCGCCGCACAGCAAGTCGTACTGCAGGCAGCCCGACAAGTGGCAGCTGACCGATCAGCTGCGGTAGCTAGCCAAATTTTTGCCGGATTACCGCCACCGCCCCCAGCCGCAACGCAAGTGACCGTGAACGAGGTATCCGTGGCAACGCAGTCCGCCGTTGCACAAGCTGTCGAGATCACGGGCCCTTTATCCAGCGAAGTGGATGTGTTGATAACGGCCAGCTCGCTTCTACAACAGCAAACTCGCGCCTCTGTAAGTCCACCTATACCCATGTTTGATCCCACACAGTGCATTGTGCCCGTGGATATTGTACGGCCCCGCTCAACAAGTGTCGTCTCCGCAGCCGCTCTGAGTTCGACGACCGTCGCTCCTTACCTATCTGCCGTTCCTTTTACCTGATTTTTGGATCACTATCACGTCATAAGGTGTCATATTGGCCCGGGATTTTTTTTCTCTTCGTTTGTTACTGATTGGGTTTCCTTTGGTGGTGTAACTCATCGATCATAGAATTACTGCATTTTTTTTTCTTCGGTCATCGCTTCATCCGCTGCTTGTAAAAAAGGGAGAAAAACACAATGTCGATTAGCATCATGTACTCTTACGAGGTACCAAGGACAGAACTACATCCTCAAGCCATATCCACCTACTTTCCGCACAAGTGACAAACGGGTGTGTCAGAATCGTCAAACGTGCAACCCGGACAAGGCTTAGCGGAATCATGCCCTTCGCCTTCGGAGCTTGTACCTGTGTCAGCAGAGAGGTTCGCGTAAGATGTTGATCCCAACAAGGTTCCGCCGAAACCCTTCTCCTCTTTTCGTCGCTTGCTCGCACGGCCATCTGGACTGTTGGACATATTATCCTCATTCTCTGCCTCCTCCTGCAGGTCCAGGGTATCGTTCATCAAGATGCCCAGCGAATCCACAGTCACCGCGCTGTCCTGCAGTTCCTGTCCCTTGTAATACAACCTCTGACAGATCGTCGGAATCTTGAGCAGTTCGTGCAGCTAACCCCAACCAACCAACCAAAATAAATAAATATAAAAAGGTTTTTAAAAAATAAACGTGATCAAGATCCAAATCGATAGAGACGAACCTGAACTTTGATGTCCTTGACAGTCGTCAACTTGGATATGCTCAGCCGCGTGTCTGCGCGTCTCTCCCGGCCTTGCCGGATGCGCTTAGACTGCCTCGTTCCGCCGGTCGTCCGCGGTCCAGGCTCTGGTTTCGTGTGTTGACCGCGTTGTGCACCCTCGTCGTGTTCACCGCCGACAGCAGGTTTCGAACCCAGGAATCGCACGGTGATGTCGGTCAGGTTGTAATCCCGGCGCCTATGGTCAATGAAAATGGAACACGATGTATCAGGCCACGACATACGTGCGGTCATGAAAGGGAAAAAAGAAAGACAAAAAGTGGAAACGCGCACAACGGGCGATACGGAACATGTAAACCTCGCCAACGTACCGTTTCAGACGACAGTCATGGCAGACAGGCGTGTCGTGCACGAACTTCGTACCAAATACGCCCATGGAATCTTCTACGACTTTCTTCTCAACTGCTACCGTGCGACCACAACTGTACCTATAGAAGTGAATGGTGTCAGCACACCAAACGTCTTGGGCGATAAAGCGAAACCTACAACTCTTGTAAGATAAGCCACTCGCTCATTTGGATGAGTGCAACATCAGTGTCCCAGTCGTTTGGCGCGTTAGGGTCGAACACCATTTGGTCATGTTGGCAAAAAAGCGGCGATGTGTCAATGCCTTCCGGACGGCGAATTTCGGCCGGTCGGTTCAGCCACTTCCGCCACGTTCTAACAAAATCAGCTGGAACCGCGGCACACGGAACGTTTTCGAGCAGCAGGGTGTTTCCTATTAACGCGTTATCGTGCATGTGTCGTAATCGTGCCTTTTGCCGGGCGTAGACAATGAGCTCATGAAATGGAAGAAACATTCCAAGTCGGCTTTGCAAGAAACGCCGTGCTCACCTTTTCGTCTTCTGCCTTTTTGCGTATCTCTCGTTTATCCTCTTTGGAATTATAGATCTCTGCCTCGCAAACAGAGCAGGGCTCCTCATTGGTCGATAGCGGTACCCATTCAGGAAACAATTTCTTGAGAGCCTCACAGGCCTGGCCAGAATAAGCGCTTGTCAACGTCCCATGATCGATTTCCATTCTGAGTGACCTCGCCGCATACCTTGGAGGATATACTTCGACGGGCAGTCGATACAAGCGATAGCTGATCGTGTACACAACGCACATGACCGCGAAACTCGGCTGAATCTGGAGATGGATCGCTGTGCAGCGGAACATGCATTCTTGGCTTCTGAACTCTCCAGCCTACACGCACGCCACATCCGCGGATGATTGTAGCCATCAGTGGAGTGGACGCAAGGTGACCAAATGGAATGAATACCTTTCAGCCAAGCTTTGGATATCCAGTAACCCGGCTCCCCTTGCCGTACATCACATACTTCATCAAACTGAGCAACTAAACGGGGATGCTCGATTTGGTAAAGTCGCTCTGCGAAGACGATGAGTCGGCGATGGCTGTATGTAGATATGCAACTCGCCCATGAAAGACTCTCTGACACAAATTTCACAGACTTCATATAGACCACAAACAGGACCGATCTCATCGCGCTGACTAAGCTCCTCGTACGCTTTCTAAAAGGTGAATTGTGAGTAGATTGCGAACAACAAGAATTGTCAATCACTTTTGATATGCGCTTTATGTTAGTGACCTTGTGTGGACTGAGCCCACCATGACAACACAGGATATCGGGAATTGGTACCACTTCAACCTCAACATCTCCCGAAGTAGATTGGGAACTTGACTTGTGCTCCTCGGGTTTCTCAAACGGCTTTGCCAACCAACTCTCGAGTGCTTGTCTGCTAACGACCACGGCCTCCTGAAAACAATACATCAGGAGATCAGCCAATCGTCATATCCCCGTAAGTGATCCACGCACCTCCTGAACAGATCCAACATGCCAATGTGTGTACACACTCCGCATCCATTCTCTCAATTCCGCGAACCTTTCCTTTACTTCCTTCTCTCTGGGATTGAGATCGCTTCATCTCCATACTAGTGTGAGAAACTAAAATTTGGGGGACTGACCTTCGGGCGTAGAGTTCGCAGGCTTCGTCGTGCCTTGCATTGAGCGTTTGAACCACTTCTCGGGCACGTTGGGGTGGAACGAGGAAAGTCGGGTCCGATTCATTTGGGGGCCCGATGAAGGGCCTAGATGTATCGTTAATAAATGTGGAAGAAGAATTGGGTTCAAGGGTGCCCTCAACGAGATTTGGGGTTGGCGCATGGCATTGGCTGACGTTTGACGGCTTTTCTTCCTTCCGCGCATAGATAAGCATATAGGCGTCCCGCGACGAGAAGACATCGCTATTTTGACAAAATCAAATCGATGAACGCATGACACCAGTTTTTGTGCGTTACACACCTTTCTGGGGCCTTTCCAGCCAAGGCAACTTTAGTTCCCGTGGGGGCCGGCAATCTGAAGATGCGGACGTGAGCAAGATGAAATGGAAGGTTTGATTATGAAAAAAACCATCACGTACTCAGCAATTTCATCGTCGCTGTCGTCAATCCTCCGCTTCTTCGCGGAACGGACGCGGGGTTGACCCGAAGTCCTGACATCGGAGCGAAAACATGAGGACAGCAAAGACATACATACTGGAAGAAAAAACGCACTTTTTGGTAAGCCCATTATCGTTCACGACATCCACCATGTCTTTGCCAGTATATCTTTTCTCACCGAGGAAATCAATCTTTGTTACGACCTCGTCGTCGAATTGAAACCATGTCTCGGAGCTGATACCGCAGTAAGCCAACAAACTTGCGAATCAAATGGTTCCAACTCACGCAGTGTCCAAGACTTGTGCCTCGTAGTGTCCGTGGTAGGCACTCGGTCCTTTGTGCAGTAACACCCCTCTCAGCTCATAGACATGCGTTGCACCCTCCCCTCCCTTGACATTATTCTTGTTGGCTTTAACGAATCTGGTCATGTCCAGAACCATGGGAAAGAGCAAATTGTGCTTGGATTTTTTCCTCTCCATCGAGTCGAAATCGTAAACAAAACGAAGAAGGGAAAAATGGAGAACCGGAGGGAGAGAACGCAATTCGGTATAGCGGGTCGCTTCCTGAAGCGAAGTACAATTTGAACAGGAATATCTGGTGATGTTGGAATGTCATGAATGGGAGGAGATGTATTGGATTAGAACAAGAGATCTCACTTGTTATCACCCGTGAGTTTCTCGTCCTGTAAGAGAGCAGCTATGCGATCTTCGAGCCTTGCATTATTCTATTGTAAAGTTAGACCTATCAATGAGACTATGAAGAAACATCACCTCTATGTTAATCTCAAGTTCGAGGAAATTGGATGAATGTTCAGATCTGTTTCGACAATTGTGACAAAGTGTTCCGTACACCAGCTCCCCTTGGAACTATCACGAGGGTGAGTGGCAGGCGGTAGCAGACATAAAACGACCTACTTGGTTGGAAATGAGCGTCCGCAGAGACGGGTTAAGCTGTTTCTGGAATTCATTGTCAAGGTGCGACATGAAAAGTTTCGAAAACCTGTCACAAGGGTTTGTCAGCGAGAGACACAAGGGTCATGGATAAAAACCAACTCCTGTGCATCCTGTTGCTCAGATGTAGACAGTTTGAGGCTCTCGGCAAATTTGACTGGGTTATATACGTTCTGAGTGCTCTCCTGAAGGGCAGCAAATGTTGCCTGGAGTTGGAATACGGGAGAGTCCTGGGGATATTATGTCAGATTCTGAGGTGAGGATGCAACAGTAAGAGACGACGAACCTCAAACCCATTCTCTGTGTCGTATGATGGTTGACATTGGTAGACTCCACGCCGAAATGCTAGATCACGAAACCAGACCTCGAGACCTTGTTAAGGAAGGTGATTGGGAACATTGTCGAGGGTACATACTTGAAGGAAAGCGTTTGCATAGCAGGTTGCACCAAGATTCTGCGCAGCAAGGACAAAGATACGTTGGACACAAGCATACACAAGGATACGGTGACCTACCTTTAAGCCAACGGGAAATTCTGGATCACGAGAGTTAAGGATCGGGTTAAGACCAAGATCCGAAGCATTAATAAACGATTCTCTGGCCGTTTCTGAGCAAGACACACGTCCTGGATCATTACGAGCCCTATAAACGCGTCGGCTGGACTGCGACGTACCTTCGTCCTCCCACTTATCCTGACCGAGGTAATTTAAGCAGTTGGGATTGTTCTTGCACACTTTCTTGTCACAGGACGGTGGTTCGTCGTCAGATACGACGATAACATCGTTCTCGAGTTCACCGTTGGCGACGGTTCTGCCAGCAGGTGGAGAGGAAGGCTTTTGCGGCTTTGTCGCGTGTTTGTTGCCACAGAAAGGGTTCTTGCTGCGTTTGGAGAGACCACAGGTCATGAGACGGTGTTCAAGGGTGATCTGAGAAGGGTCCGAGACCTCTGTGTCGACCCAACCCCAGGCCGATGTCTGGCCCGCTGACAGCTTGGTACGTTTGAGCTGTTCCCCGGCAGCGAGACCCGTCGATGCTGGAGAAGACCTACGCTTGCGCTTGGGTGGCATATTAGACGTCGTACTGAATACACGCGTTGTGTTTGATGTGAACAAGAAACAAGGCGTGGTGATGTGGTGGTACAGTCCAAGTCCCCTCCGGATTCGGACGCTGTCTGTACAACGTTACTACGAACTTGCGCTACCCGAACCAGAACTGTCACGTCAACATGGACAGAATTCGGACACTGTTCACCGGACCACGACAGAGCACCAGCGTGGTTCGACTACGACGCCGGAGACGCGCAGCAAACCTCGTTTATCGCAACCTCACGAAGATCTTGTGAGTCGTACTTTCCTTGTACTCACATCGCAATGACAAAGGCCCTTGCTATCGTTCAGGATGGCACTACTTGCAGCCGGTTACCTATGGATGACCCTTATCCCGATACCGCCACTCTCTCAGAACGTCTACATTGACGAAAACGCGTTGCAACCATCCCAGGTGAGTCGACATGCCCAAACGCAATGAACCACATCCCACGAGTGGATAATAGGTCAATACCAACTGGAATTGGCAAAATGTACATCTGGCGGATTTGTATCTTCATCATCTAGAGGGTCTCCGCGATAGCAATTCCACGAGTGAGCAGTGAGATCATCTAAATTATTTCGTTATACGCCATGGTGCGACTGATCCACCGACTAGGAGAGCCAAATTCATTCGTGACGAATTTGCAGAATCGGGGCTTGCCGCTGCAACTCAAAACTACACGTTTGTCACTCCTTCTGGCGTAGGTACCAGTCCACCTGTCATTCAACGTGTTTGAGAGAGCTATCGATAGAACGTCTCTGGGGTGAACGCCTATGCCATTCTGAGCTCTCCCCGAGCTTCGGGATCTGAAGCTATTGTCGTTAGTGCGTCCTGGCTCAGCGAGGTTGGAAAAGAACCGTACAACCTTCGAGGGATTGCGATAGTTTTAGCACTCGCCGATTTCCTAAAGAGTATGTCTATTCTAACCACATCACGACCTGCTATTTAACCTGCACTAGATTACTCCCTCTGGACCAAGGATATCATCTTTGTAATAGGCGATAATTATCTGGATGGCACACATGCCTGGCTGAATGCTTACCATGGCACGATACCACAAAGTCGGGTTGTTTCTCTTCGCCTTCATCCTACTAACACGGCGCCCAGATCTTGACACTGATCTTCTCGAGCTTACATCTGGCGTTATCTGGAATGCCCTTAACATTGACTACAGTGGCCACTCATTCTCTCATCTCGGAGTGTTTTTTGGTCTGCCCCCCTTCTTTGTTCTCTATTGCCAACCGATTGACTCTTTCGAATCCAGAGGGTCTAAATGGGCGACTTCCCAATCAAGATCTAATAAATTCGTTACGTATCATTTCACACTACACTGGCAGCGTCCCTCTCGTTCTATATGACCATCTCGAAATGCGTGACGCACCGCAACAGAGTCTTTTGGCGAATGCGCCAGGATTCCTGAAAGGTAGTCCACAGCTCAAGGACTTTGAATACAGAGCAAGGAACGTGCAGAGACACGTTAGCTATCAGGCCCGAGGGAGACCAAGCGGGCCGCATGGCTTGTTCCACCGGTGTGCTTAGCATCATATGTCAGGTATTAATCAATTGAACTGGGTTGCGACAGATTCCGAATCGATGCGATTACACTGTTTGCTGTTCCAGCTGATGGTCCCTATGGCTTTTTTGCCCTCGGAAGGTTAGTTTTTTTTAATGTTATGCCGTCCGTGTAACCATGCCCAGTCAGAATAATCGAGTCGACTCTCCGTACATCTAATAACCTGCTGGAGCGGCTTCATGCTTCATTCTTTTTTTACCTGCTGACCACCCCGGGAACGTTTATGAAAATTGGGATGTTCCTCCCAAGTGCTGTAATGGTCGGGGTTGCGATGATGTTTTGGGGGCTAGGACAGTGGGTAGGGGCAGGTTGGGTACAAGAGCCGCCGAACAAGTCAAAACTGCAAGACAAAGCGGACGAAGGCAATGCCGCGGATACCGCCGGGACGATGGTTTCGACAGATGCAGTTCAATCAACTTGGCGACCGAGACGAAGGCCTGTGTTGCCTCCAATTGTCACGATCCTAGCGACGCACAACGTTGGTATATTGACGTTCTTCTTGCTCAACACTACGTGGTTCCTCCAAAACCAACC
Organism: Boletales sp. KT-2023a; assembly: GCA_038090395.1. Classification (NCBI taxonomy): domain Eukaryota; kingdom Fungi; phylum Basidiomycota; class Agaricomycetes; order Boletales; species Boletales sp. KT-2023a. The sequence continues at coordinate 116,953 of JBBPMP010000023.1, forward strand.
TGTACGTCTAATCTGTTTCCTTCTCTCGCCTCATTGCCACATTGGTGTCTTCAGGTCTCCTCGTGGTCCCTCTTTTTGGCATATAGCTTGGTTCCGTATGTCTTGCTTGATTTTACACCCTCTTACCCACCGTCATCAGCACCGTTCTCGATGCTTTTGCAATCGTTCAACCTCTGTTTAGCGTCTACGGTGATCTCCATTACCTCTCTTCTCAATTTTTCTCTTGCTGCCACGCTCGCTGTCGCTCTCGGGATGCCACTCATCGTTAGCCGTGTGCTAAGCCAACCCTCTCAAACTCCGTCATTCCTCAACAAAACGTCCCGATGGGTGCTCTATGCAGCATACTGGCTACTTGCCTGGGGTTGGCTTCTTCTGCCACAGGAGGTTGAAAGAGCGTTGTGGAACTGGCAAGTGCTGGGCGTGTGGTTTGCACCATTCATTTGCATTGTATATGCCCCGCTTGTGACGCAGGCAGCGATCGTCGTCTTGTCACAATCGTAATCCATACGGTAGCTTCGAATGTTTATTGCGCTTTTCAAATTGCATGGGAAAAGTGCAATCGAAAAAGTTGCGCCTCGGAAACAAGCTCAGTAAATACTAACGGGCTAACAAAATGACTGTCGAAGATGGTGAGTACCAGTTCAGTAGTTCATTCTTTTGCCCCGTGTGCCTCTGAAGAAACCTGCCGTGCGGTCCTATTTCCGAGTTCTGACACTGCCATCATGATACCAAGTCAGTAGTACGATGTGGACATGGCATAATGTACTGCATGACTCAACCAATCTCCATCGCGTTTGGATCGTCAGATCCAAACAGGTCGGCACCCTCCTCGATAGTATTGTCCCCAACTTCCACCTCGTCTTGTGCGCCGATTTCAGCATCCGTGTCTGGGTCATCAGCGGCAATGCCCTCTTTCTTACGTCGTTGCCTCTCTTTGACCTCGTCTCTTTGGGCCCGCTTCATTTCTAGATCAGCCGAGAGTTTTTTGAGTGCATCCTCGAACCGTTTCTACGAGTTCTCTTTAGTGCATCGTGCTGTACGAATAAATGAAAGCGACCGACCTTGATGAGCGGGTTTGCAGAGATGGCAACCTCATGCTCCTTCTTCGCCACCGCAGCCTCCAAGTCTCTAATCTCCTCGTTCAACAGTTTCCTCTCTTGCGCGTCTTCGTCGTCTTCGTCTTCATCGCTCTCGTCTTCATCCTCGTCGTCGTCTTCGTCTTCATCTCCTTCACCGCCTTCATCTTCGTCACCCAGCGCAAGGTCGAGCTCTGCGGCGAGCTCTTCGTCAATGTCCCCCTCCGGTTCGGCCTCTTCTCCCTCGTCCTCGTCTTCATCGCCCACGTCAGCTCCCGGGGTGGCAACGTCGCCGGCCTCCGAACCTGGAGGACCCGGGGTAGGCGCCTCCAGAGGCTCATCCCGCTCGATAAACTCCGAGTCCGAGAGATCTGGGTTGACATTTTCGAGCACCTCTGCGACCGAACTTGAGTGCGTCATGAAAAAAAAAAGCCAAACGCGTAGGATCTCACCATACTTGACGTCTGCCGCGAGATTGTCTACCGCCAGCAGCCGCTCCACCTCTTCTTCGACGCTTTCGATCATCTGGCATTTGCAACGTGAGGAGCGTGACAATGAGCCCATCGCGTGTACGCACCCGCCTGTTGACGCGTTTTCGGAACCGCCGCTTGCGTACATGGTGCAAGGGCGGCGTGATGCCGTGCGGCCAGATGAACTCGTCGACGGCGACGTTCCTGTTGGCCGTGACCGCCTCTTCGTTTTGTATGCGATCCCCCACCACCATCATCTGCATGTACGTTCTCGAACCCCGTCCGGCGCGGCGCGCGACACAAACACGCACCTGGCATATGTCCGCCACCTTGAACATTTGCTTGTTGTCGAGCGTCTTTTGCGACTCGACGATGCACGGCAGGTCGACCAGCTTGAACGAGTAGAGCGAGTGGCCGATGTGAAAGATGCCCCGGCGCGAATCTAGCGACAGCATCGTCGTCGCGCGCGCACTCCAGGAAATTGCACGCCGACGCACCTTTGAACTTGAACCACACGTCGTTGCCGAGCTCGCGCGTCTGGATCATCTTGCGGAGGCGCTCGCAGTCCTCGCCGGGAGGCATCCGGATGATAAACTGCTCCTCGAACGTCAGGTCCTCGTCGTCCGAGTCGAGCTCGCGGTCATAGGGCCCGAGGAAGGACATGCCCGGGGCCTGTGCTGCCGCACGCTCGCTCAGCTTGAGCTTGAGCTTGGGCTGGGGTTTGCCGCCGGGCTTGCTCGAGAAACGGGTGCTCCGCTCTTGGGGCTCGGGTGAGCTACGAAGGCGGAGGGTGGTAGCCATGGCGTGCTCTGCGGCAGCACGGAGTGGACGTGTACGTTGTGAATGTGGTTGTGAGGATGACGGCGGGTGATGGTGGTGGTGGTGGTTTACGCCATTGACAGCGGAAGAAGGGCCGGCGTGGTGCTCGTCGAGGTCGTCTACGACGATGAGGTCGTCATCTATCATCACGAGCTCGTCGTGCTATGCGACGAGGTCGCTGTCATCCACATATGGAGGAGCGTGACACGTGTGACAACTATCTCAGTACTACTCCTCGTCTTCCTCATCATCGACGACCCCAGCAACCGCTTCCTGCTCACTCTCCGCATCCCCCGACTTCCCTTTGATAGCGAGGGCATACCTGCAACAATAAAGTGCGAGCATCGCCATCGTCGTTGCTAGGAAAAACAAACTCTTTCTCCGGTGCCGGACGTCCTCGGGGTCCTGTGGAGTCCGACGATTATTCATGAATGGGAAGGGGACAAGAGACCTCAGCAAGGAATCTGTTGCCACAGACTGTTCATAGGTTGGAGTCGCTTCAGCTTGTATGCGTCTGGCATGTGCAATCAGACTCGGGTACAATTCGGTTAGCTGTGTCTGAAGAACGGTGTCAGGAAACGGAGGGAGAGCGATCAAAAGGATGTGTGCGGCAAGATACACGTCGAGACTGGTTGGACTAGGAGCAAGCGTCAGAGTCAAAACCGACATTTACAGACAAAAGGACTTGCCGATCCCCGCCGAAATAGAATTGGCCCCCTGACACGTAGGATGCATGCACTGCAAGCGTGTCCTTGGCCGCACCCAAAATCTTTACGTCCATAAGAGACTGCAATAGGTGCTGCTTGTCACCCACCTTTTCCCTTTCGAACGCACGCGTAAACGTGTCCTTGTAGTCTGGCTTCTTCTTTTCCTTTTCAGCCAGACCTTTTAGCTCCTCCAGGGCGCGGGTCGAATTCCAAAGTCCCGCAGCCTCCAAGCGAATCCTGTACCTGTCTCTCATCCGGCGCGGCACGTAATATTTCTGCGGGATAGGCATTTCGCCCGCAAGCGTCGGGTTGGTCAGTCCCCAAAAGTTGGTGTCATTTCCGTAAAAGCAATGCGACTGTGTATACGACGGTGCGTGACAAGACGTTGGCGAAACGATGAATACTCACGACGAGGTCCGCGACGCAAGATTCGACGTGTGCGTACAGCGCAACTTTTTCGGCATTTTGCGAGCTAGTCAGAGACGCGTCGAGATTGGTCACGCCTGGCCTGTCCGCGGTCTTGGCTAGGGAGGACACGAACGCGACGATGGAGGGGAACGTCGCGATGGCGTTGTGTGCATAAGTCAAAAAGGGTAGTTGGCCTGTCCACGGGTCAGCACCGCCACGCAAGACGACAAAAGCAACTTGCCGTTGGGTGACATATCTGGGTTCGTGCACGGTACGACTCTGAATTTACCTGGCATGGTTAGCTGGAGATACATGACGGCGGCGAGACATGTCGGATCGAGGGACTGCAAGTTCCATTTCGACGGCCAAATGTGTAGCGTGTACAAGACGGACATGTCAACACTGACAAATATGGCCGGCTATGAACTCATATGACTCGCCATGATCCAGGATACTCTATGAATAGGTTGGTGTTACATGTTCGCAGTGGAATCGTGTCTGATAGATGGTGATACAGAATGCCCATATGAAATCTCTATGCCCCCATTATGCCCATCCCTGTGTACTTTTGGTTCTTTCGGCCTCCGCGTTCGGTCGCATCCTGGGGCTCAAAGTAGGGCAGATCGAGGATCCCTTCCCCTGGGTACCGCACCGGCCGATTCGGAATCCTCACACTGATCGATCGAGCGTTCCGAACCGGACCGCTTGTCGGGTTGGTCGTCTCTCGCTGTGAGGACACCTTGATGTCAATCAATAACCGATTATGTACCAACAAGCACCACTTGCTTACCGACCCTTCCACGTCATCCGTCACTTGCGAACATGGCGTGGCAATCGATGTGGCCGACATGCTGTTTGATACAACGGGCGCGCTGAACACTCGGCGGGTCGCTGCGCATGACCTTTGGACGGCCGGTGGTATCCGCGGCGCGTCCTCCGTCGGCATGATGCCCTGGGAGAGCAAGAACTCTGAAACGCGAACCGGCTCATTAGACATACTTGGCTACGTGATCGCTTTACACATACCTCTGGATCTGTACCGGAAGATAAACGTCACAAAAGACCTGTTGTCCTTCCCGTCTACTGGCTGCACGTTCCACGTGAGCGGGTACTGCAGGTATGTATTCCTTTCTGGCCCATAGCTGCATTTCATTTACCAAGGGCACTAGTTCATTGGCACGCTGCTCACCTGATGTAGTGCTGATTACTTGAAGATTCCGATGGTTCGGGAAGTTGCTGGACTGGATTGGCCAGTCTTTGGCCATTCATGGAGACCATTTTTATTTTTACTGTGATCGTGCCCATCTCCTGGCTCGCTTGCGCTCCACATACTGCTAGCGCAACTTGAGCAATGACGGGTCTCTGACGGTTAGTCGACGTCTCACCTGGGCTCGTTTGTTCTGCAAACACGAACGGTCGCTCGCTTCCAGGGCCAGTCCGGACGCCCTCTCTTGATGCTTCTCCGTACCCTTCCAAGAATCGGCCGGGTACGAGGAAGCCGTCGAGCCCAATGAACGCGCAGGAACATTGCTGCGATCCTGCGTCCCTCCAGTGGACCGAAAAACTCTGTCCGTCACGATCAGATCACTGCGGCACTCGCCAACAACGACGCACCTTTCCCGGTTCGCTTGGTATCCAACCCGATACCGTATTCGCGTTCGTGTTGACAGAAACTAGGTATTCTTGGAGGGGACATCCTTCCGACACGACCCACGCCGAGAACCCACGATATGTGATCATCGGAGGACTAGAACGTACACAAAACTTAAGCATGTACACGGTTGGCTTTGGCCACGTGACTTGAATAAAACATGGACCCATAAATGTCTTAAAAAGGAAATACGTAAATTACTCCTATCGACACCATTTTAATGTCACGCGTTCTCGTCACTGCCCGCCTCGTACGACGCGTCTCGGTCTCACCCGTCATGGCACCGAAACGCACTAGAAATCTGGACGACGACGGCAATGCGTCGGAAGCGGAGAGCGTTTCCAAATCACGGCCGGAGAAACGTGCAAAACATGCCGCAGCCACGTCCGAGTCCCACGACCGCGCCAGAGCGCCTAACGGGCAGCCCACCAACAAGGTCCTCCCTGTCTCCATCGCGTTCCCACCGCGCGCAGAAAACGCCCTTCGTTTCGTCGCGTGGAACGTCTGTGGACTCGCCGCAGCGCAGCGCAAGGTACGCTTTTTTCTCAGCCCATGGTCAATGAAGAAGGGAAAAAAAAACACGTCGCATCGCAGGGGTTCAAACACTATGTTGAGGCCGAAGATCCGGACGTCCTCGTCTTGACAGAAACAAAGGCGAGCGGCGTGACGTTTCAAAAACTCCCTTTTGACGTGATGCGCAGGTGAACAATGAACCCGTCGATCCGGTCATCACGTCTCGCTTTCCGCACCGCACCTGGGCCATTTCTGGAAAAAAGACGTACGGTGCGTCTGGTGTCTGTCCGTCACCACATGATCGACTGCATGTCTATGTGCGTAGGTGGCACGGCGGTCCTCTCGAAAATCAAGCCCATCTCGGTGACAAAGACGTTGCCTGGTCATCCGGACCCGGATCAAGTCAAGGGACGTCTCGTCACGCTCGAGTTTACAGGGTGCTACGTTGTCTGCACGTACGTGACCAACGCGGGCCAAAACCTCAAGGCGCGTTCCCTCGCCTCTTTCATTCCCTTTTACCAACAATGGTGGTAGACGCTCGACGAAAAGAATGTGTGGAACAAGCATTTCACCACCTATATACGTGATCTTGACAAGAAAAAACCCGTGATTTGGATGGGTGATATGAATGTCGCACCGACTGCCAAAGGTTAGTGCTTACTCCACGCCAGTTCACTCGCATCATGCGCCCATCAAGATCTTGCAAATGCGAAACCCAATTGGAACAAAACGCCTGGGTACACGTTCGATGAAACGGAAGCATTCAAGAAAATCCTCAATGCTCCCGACTGTCCCGAAGACACCCCAAAGTTTGTCGATGTATGGAGAGAGCGTCATCCAGACGACCGCCACTATACCTATTTCTCGTACCGCTTCAATTGCCGCATGAAAGGCATCGGTTGGAGATTGGATATGTGTAAGTATCCCCATCGTACAAAGATCGGCCTGCTGATTCTGCTCCGTACGCCAGTCGTGTTGAGTAAACGCATAGCAGAGAAAGTGAAGATGTGCGAGATTCGTAGCGAGATATACGGGGCATCCGATCATCTCCCGGTAGTCATGGAGATCGATAATGAACTCGTGACAAGCTAAAATTCAAGGACCTCAATATTCCCCAAATCGTACGTGTCCAGTCTCTTGCGCGTGTGCCCTTGCATCCTTCTCACCTTTGAGCCCTTTGCCACATTGCTGTAGTGACGTGAATAGGAATACCAGTATATATATGTAATCCCACTCACCTCGCACTTTAGATCAAATGTTGCGGTGTTTGTAAACGCTCTTCTCTCTCGCAGGATTGTGGCTAGCTTCTGGGCTGCTTCAAGAATAGGATCGGACGTGTCTGCCGAGGTCTTCGTGCCTGCGTCAACATCAAGTTCTCTTGTCGACAATGAGGCTCACGATAGGAAATATGCTCTGGTGCCACTCATCTGGCGCATCCGCCATCGGCGCTAACGTGGCAGCGTCATAGTGGATACCAGAATACAACACGATGCATCTTGCACATGTCAGTCGATCCCCGGTTCTTTTGACGAACGCGCCTACCTGTAACCACTACCGCCGGAGGATGGTGAAAATTGGTCGATTCGACCGGTCTCGACGTCGATGGAAGTAATCTCGGTCCTGAAGTGCTTGGCAAGCACGCCGAGTTCGATGGCACCGCCCCACGTCGAGGGTTTTAAAATGGTCGTGATATACTTGTCCTGTGGCGCCCTGCGTCCCCGTCAGTGACGACCCACGACAGAGGGTGCGACGTGCCCCAGAATGACTTCATTGTACGTTTCCGTGTCCCCGCGGATGCCGTCAGCGACGACTGTCATAGAACACGGTCACTGACAGGACGCTGTCGAAGCCGATCGGACGTACTCTGCCGCATCGTTTGCGCTTTCGACATGTCTTGCTCAAAGATGAGCGCTATCGACGAGAAGAGACACGCATTGTCGTCGGGGACGACCTGTCGAAACGGGATGAGGTGGGATCGCTTCGTGAGAGACCGAGACGCACGCGGTGCACGAGGACACCCGAGTCGGTCGGTACGCTCGCCGGGCCAGTCTCTCGCGGCGTGGATGCAACCGGTCTAGGCGCTGCTGGTCGAGGGGCGGGCGCGGGCGCAGGGGCGGTCGTGGTGGCGGTCGGCCCCTTGTGAGTGACGATGATCTGCTCGCCCGCTTGGAGACCGAGACTGGAGAGCGGCAATTCGGGCACGAGCGTCAGCACGCGCGGCGGGTACCCGGATCTGACTGGTTCAATTCGATTTATACACGCTCGAGTGACAATATCATACGGGCGCAAACTCACGTTCTTGCTGCGACGGAGGGATCTCGGACAGCGTATATATCTGTTGGAGGAGATCTTGCACGACGAGGGCATCCAAGTCGAGTTGGAGGGTTGCGATGCCCTTGGGATGGCGGAGTCGGATGGGGGCCATGCTGGCGAGCGAAGGATTCAAGAGCAAGGATATGTGCGTTGCGTCCTCTCCACTATCATTGCTATATACAGAACGGTCGCCCTCTACGCTGCAATGGGCTCCGCAAAGACCTCCTGTTCTTCGCCCGGCGTCTCGGTAGGAGCCTCGATCTCTGACAACCTCTCTGCAGCAGTCCGTCCAGCAGCCACGTCTTGTTCCCTCTCCGCCTCCTTTACAAGCGCGTTCAACTCGTCCTCCAGCTCAACATCATCGACCACACCAGCCTCCGCCGCAGCAATATCGCCTCCGATCTTGATCGCCTCGTCCACTTCCCGTGCATTGGCATTTGCAGCGGCTAACGCGTCCATCGTTTCGTCGATCTTGTCACGACGTAGGGACGGGTGACTAAGAATGGCCTGTAGCGTTGCCGTAGATTTCTCGTATGTTTTCATAATCTAGTCGCCGTGAGCAATCTGGTCACATCAATAAATCGTCGCCCTGACCTCGATATCGCCCGCTGCCGTCTCGACGCTCATGAGGGTCGCCTCCAAATTTTGTAGAGCGCCTAGTCGTTTGGTAAGCACGTCCTCCAGGCTCTTCTTGAAACGAAGGTGTGTCAGTGCGATCGATTTTTGCCGACGTTGCAACGCGATTGAGATACGTTTCGTGGTCCTATACGGCGTTGAGTGAATCCCCCAGCGGATAAAAAATGACATCTCACTCGTCCATCTTGCCATGCAAGCGGTCAACCTGATCCTGCAGATTCGCAACGGCAACCTTGAGTTCCAGAATACCTCTATCGATGGCCGTCACTTCTCGGTCATGGTCATCCATGACAAATTTGACCACCTATGAAAATACCATCAATACCGCGCAGGGTAATATGGAGTAAAGACGCACGTCATTGTCCTGCACCAAGATCCTTTTGTCTCTCTCCAGATACCGCAACAACACCCTCACGTCCGTCTCACTCAACGACACACCAGGGAGAAGTTGTGAACCAAACGCTTTGCGAAAGGTCGTCGGGGTATACAGCCTATCCGCGAGACACATGCCACCCAGGGAGGCATCCACCGCATCGGCAGCCCGCTCGACCAGCCTGAGTATGACGTACTCTCCATCCACCCTCCCCCACATCTCCGCCTCGCTATACGTGTCCTCCGACGAAACGATATCCAGCTGTTCCATCGCCCACCAGAGCGGTTTCCCGACCAAGAACGAAGCGATGCGGTAGGGCAGCCAGCCGGGATCATACACGCTCTGCTGGGACGTCATGAATTGCATCAGCGGGACAAGCGCACGAGTGCGTCGCAGCTCGGCCTTTACTAGTACATTGCCGTCAGTGTCCAACCAGGAGGGGGAAAGAGAGAAAATGGGACACGGACGATGGTGGAAGCAAGTCCGAGCGGTTTCCCGACGCCGTCGTACCGGAGACTCTCGACGATCGCGCGGCGTGCCGTCAACACGAGTTTGTTGCTCTGACTCTCTGGCTCTGCATCTGTTGCATCGGCATCTGTCTCTTTGCCCTTGGGAGGGCTCTGCCATCCGCGCGAGACGAGTTCCTCGAATGTGCGTTGCCACCAGTCGACATGGGCATGGTAGGAGGTGGGGTTCGAGTGTTTTTGGCGTGAAATATCAGCGTAGAGTGACTGTAGACGTGACTTGGACGTGGAGGCGTATGTAGAGCAAGAGGAGAGCGGGACAGTCGGGGACATGACTGCAGAACGACGACAAACGCGTCCAGTGCAAGCCACGTGCTTTTTATAGGACATATCGAATGCTTGCATTACTAGTACATAGAACTTCCGACGATATCTTTCCCTCATATACACCTTCTTGGCTCTCGCTCCGAGATTCACTCAGGCCAAGCGCCTGGCTTTGCGAGAATTTAACAACAAAAAATCAGTACACGAAAAACAATGCGACATACGAAATATCGCCTGGGATACTGTGCTCCCGTGGCCTCGATAAGCTTGATCTCTGCCTGAGTGAGCGACGGTACGTTCTCCGTGTCGATATATTCTCTGATATGTTCGACTTTGGATGATGTCCTGACAGAAACCATTCAACCCGTACTCAAGCTCGGACGTGAATCGACTCACGTCACGACAAGCACCCCTTTCTGCTGGAGCCACTTGTCGAGCACTTGGCTGTTGGCGACAGGGGAGCCCCGTGTCGCTTCCAGGCGCGCGCGGATTTCCTCGATGACCGGGTCAAGAGGACCGCCGTCTTCACGTACGATGGGCGATAGGCCTCCATAGGAGGCAGTCGCGATTCCATACTTTTTGTGAACGTCGATGGTGGACCCAAGTGCTTTCCATACATACGGATGAGCCTCGACCTGTGTCAAACCACTAGTGAGAGATCGTAACTTCGAGGGAGCAGCGCCCCTACTTGGTTGACGGCTGGGCGAATTCTGGCCCCATCCAGGATCTCCTTGAGGTAGGCCGCAGGGAAGTTGGAGACACCGATAGATTTTGCCAAGCCTGCGTACTTGGTCTCCTCCATTCCTCTCCACACTTCCTTTAGCCTGCCTGGATGCTCCGCGGGCATATGAATCAGGTATAGATCAACATATGTCGTTTTGAGCTTCCTCAGTGACCCCTCCAGGGCGCTCCTGGGAGTTTGACCGGGTACCAACCGCGTTAGCTTGGTTGTGATGAACAATTCCGATCGAGGTTTGCCTGCTGCGATGATCCCATCACCGAGCGTGTCTTCGTTTTTGTAAGACTGTGCGCCGTCCAGGTGCGTGAATCCGTTCTGAATGGCAAGGGTGATCGCCCGTGTGGCATCCTTTCCATATAACGCTGTGCCAGTCCCAAAGGCTATCCAGGGAGCTTTGTTTCCATCATTCAGAGCAATCGTAGAGACGGGCATTCTGTGGGACGAGATGAGCAGGGGACGGTCAAGCTTGTATCAACTTTATGAGGAGTTCCTGAGTGACACGATTCATGATACGATCCTCGGACAGGATCATCGCTTGTCAATCACGCCCATGCGGTCAAAAGTCGGTCATATCGATCGATGCCCTTATTATCGTCCTGCACTGTGCGCACCAAAACTTCCTACTGGCATCTTTCTAGATGCTACATGACAAGTCGGGTGGTACTCTGGGCAGAACTTCAAGTTGTGAACCGAACGCCATCCCGCCAAAGCCTACTCGTAAGAAATACTTTACCCAGGAATGCATCATCGCGCTCGCTTGAACTGGCACCTCATCAGAGACCGGTCCTGTCCACTGGTGGCGGAACACAAGACCGGGCGCCTCAATAATCAATAGTGGGTCTCATACCGGGAGCAGTTTATTCAACCTCACACCATCGCCGATGCTCAGCGGCCTTTCTCACTTCTTGCCCAGCTAATTCCTTGAGTATTCAGCGTTCTGAAAATTCTCGGTTGCGTCATCAATCCGCCCAGAATTCACTCCACCATCCTTTGAAATCTGATTTGCGTCCTTCGCAAACATGATAACAAGAACTGGTCATAGATTCCCTCTCAATTCTCGTCCTTCAAGTCACTCTGGAGGCCAGTTTCCAGCCTTTGAAGAACATCAACACAATAAATGATTATAGCGGAAAAACGACATACGAAATACCGCTTGTGGTGCTTTGCTCCCGTGGTCTCGATAAGCTTGATCTCTTCCTGAGTGAGCGGCGGTATGTTTTCCGTGTCGATATATTCTTGGATACGTTCGACCTTGGATGATGTCCTGCCAGAAACTATTCAGCACGTATTCAAGCTCGGACATGAATTCACTCACGTCACGACAAGCACCTCTTTCTGCTGGAGCCACTTGTTGAGCACCTGACTGTTGGACACGGGAGATCCCCGAGCCGCTTCCAGGCGCGCACGAATTTGTTCGATGACTGGGCCGAGAGGACCACTGTCTCCGCGCACAATGGACGACAGACCCCCGTAGGAAGAAGTCACGATCCCATGCTTGTTGTGAACGTCGATGGTGGGCCCAAGTGCTTTCCACACATACGGATGAGCTTCGACCTGTGTCAAACCATGAGTGAGGAACTGAATCACACCTAGACAGATGGTATCTTTTACCTGGTTTACAGCTGGAGGAATTTTGGCCTCTTCCAGGATCTCCCGAAGGTGATCCGCGGTGAAGTTGGAGACACCAATAGATTTCGCCAAGCCTGCGTCCTTGGTCTCCTCCATCCCTTTCCAGACTTCCTTGAGCCTGCCAGCTCCCGGGTGATGCTTGGGCATGTGAATCAAGTACAGATCAACGTATGTCGTTTTGAGCTTCCTCAGCGACTCCTCCAGCGCGCTCTTGGGGGTCTGGCTGGGTGCCAAATGCGCTAGCTTGGTCGTGATAAACAGCTCCGACCGAGGTTTCCCTGCTGCGATGACCCCGTCACCGAGCGTGTCCTCGTTCGCATATATCTGTGCTCCATCCAGGTGCGTGAACCCATTTTGAATGGCAAGAGTAATCGCTCGTGTAGCGTCCTGGTTATATAACGCCGTGCCAGTCCCAAAGGCTATCCAGGGAACATTGTTTCCGTCATTCAGCGCTATCGTAGAGACGGGCATCCTGTGGGACGAGCTGAGGACGAGATGGCGAACCAACGATTTTGGAGGGTGCCGCCGCGTACACCCGCTCCAACTTAAATAGGAGCACTTGACACGACTCAAGCATGGAACCATAGCCCGTGATCCTTGCGACATGGCAGGAATCGTCTTCCTTTACGGACCAAAGTAGTGTCATGGAGATCACACATGGAGCTGACAAAGGTGCTGGACCACAAATAACCGAGCATTTCTGTCAGCATGACACTGATGGGGAACGGAATATCTTGCGCGGCGTTCCGTCCTCCCTCTGCAGTGGCGTCTGTGAGAATGATATCATATCGCGATTACACCAGCCACTGGCTTGTAAAAATAATGACGCCCGGGTTCCAAGTTACATAGAGCCTCCCCTAAACACTTTTTATTTTAACCAACCAGCGCTTCCTTCTCGTTTTCCATCTTTTAACAACTTCCAGGCGCTGTCCTACCACATGCTCGATTGTCTTGTTTCTGACAATCCTTCATCTTTCGGCGCCTCAGAAAAGACTGTACGGTGCACCCTTTGGCCGATCATCCTAGCTTTTTTTCGTGGGTGCCGTCGGTCACCTGGTGTACCGACAAAAATTCGACCGACTGACTCCAGTTACCTATATATCTAGACACACTCTCACTACTAGTAAATGCCCTGTTTTTTTGTACATGAATCGCATTGGTTTGCGGCATGCATACTACTAGAGCGGGCTAAAAGAAAAGTAATCTGATGCCTCTTGCAGTGATGCCAATCGATTGTGTTGATTCATGCGGCTCAGGAGCACGCTGGAGTCAGAGGCCAAAGTGCATTAATATGAATAACGCCTTACAGGCTTATGATCAATGTATAAAGCGAGCAACACGAGTACAGACGGTCTGTGCAGTCCGTGATGATCAGAAAAAGGAAACATTAAATGGCTATTTAGCATACGAGTATCTCTCTACCCTGATGTTCAGGCATGCCCTTGGGGTAGCCACCGTGAATGAGTAAGATAGCTAATAACAGGATGATCGGTAAGAGATCGGAACGCTGGGCGTTGCCGGACGCTGTAGTCGAAACAAAAAAAAGGGAGACTTCCTACAAGGAAGAGTACTCTGGAGGAGGAGAGTCAGGTAACGCAGGGTATGGTCCCGGGTTGGACGAGTCCTGTGTCGTCGTCAGAAAAAAAAGAACATGCGGACTTTTTGTTTTCACTCACATAGTACCTAGATTGTGTCATTCCGGTATAGAGAAGCACGGCGTCACTATGGCCAGCGGCGGGATGTGATACCGAGTCAGTTTCTGGCGATACTTGGGAATGCCTCCTTAAAATATAAAGGCGGGCAGCTCCAACGATCAGCGCCACACACACCACAGCACCGATGACGCCTGCTGCGATAGCCCCCGTGTTTATCGAGGATGTGTGGGCCACATGTGACGGTGTGGCAATGGCAGATGTCGCCTTGTCAAGTGCCGAGGTGCCAGTTGTTGCTGATGTTGCACCAGCAGACCCAGTGGCTGGGTCGTCTGCTGGGGTTGACTCGGGGCTATCTATTGATTCAATGAACTCTACTCCGGCGGGGACGAGACAGTTATGCCAACTTACCACTGACAGTCTGTGCAAGCGTTACATTGAACCAATCGCTTTGCTAAAAAAAATCAGTACTGCATCGGGGGATGTACAGTGAAGACCATGCGTACGGTCACATCTTGGTATGCCCATTGTGGCACCACAGTACCGTCTGGAATATGCGGTAGAAAACTATTAAATTCATAAGCTTGGTCTAGTATCAGACAATACGTGACAACGTACCATCCTGAGTAGACAGTGGTGCAATTGACACTCCATGTGCTCCAACTGGCGGTGAATGATGGGTATGAGCAAATAAGCCCTTTGATGGGAGCACGTTACCTGATGAACGTGTGGCCCTGGCAGATACCACAGGCACTCTTCAGGCTGTACGTGACGGAGCTACATTTACACGAATCTTGTTGGTAAGGACCCTCGTAATAGGGTCTTTGTCCGAGAGGGTTGACACTAGATTCTAATCCACGATGGGCGCTCTGAAGAAGAGGTTGGTACACAAAGATAAAACGTACTTCCACCAGTACACGCGCCTTCTAGATATGATGCCACGGCACATGGATTTTGGTTTCTGCTGTTGTCCATCTAGTCACCGATCGCATCAGGGAGGTATCAGATTCATAAATTTAAGTACGGCGACTTACCCAACCGTATGAGGACAGACAAACAACAGACGAGGACTGTCCTAGAACACTTAGGGGGCCCAACGGAGGCAGACCAAATAATACAAGTGACACCCAGCCTCTACGCATGGCAAAGGACAAAAGAAAAGCAAAGTTCTCGGACCTTGCACGCCCTTAAGTAGACTAAGCGATATAGCTCCCTGACGGATTTCGTCCCTGGTGTGCATATCAACGCAAACACGTAATCACCATGCGCTACCCTTGTGGAAGAACATGGCGATCAGCTGAGTGACTATAGATCCGGGAATACGGGAACACACGGTGATGTGTTTAAGACAGAGAGCGTTTGCCGGTAAGCGTGTATGTTCGAGGGGGCCACGGGAAGTGTTGATTTGATGGTTTCCAGTACAAGGTTGCTATTATAGACGTGCTTCAAGTTTGTGCGGTCGACTCGGACGATCATCGTCTGACAAGTTTGCGGTCAAAATTTCCCTTTTGGATAAACTATTATGTCTCGGCAGGTTCCACTATTCCGTCACTAGTAAGTACCCCTTCGGTCATTTTTGATCGTCTCGACTCCTCTCGTCATAGGACATCAACATTGGGGGGAGCCATGTCAGGAAGGTGTGAGCAAAATCAAAGCGGCGTAGAAGAGCGCTCTTACCATACGGAAGGAAGGCGTTAGTGTTTGAACAAAGCGGCTGCTTTGTATGTATATAGTATGAGCGCCAGCGTCATAAAACTATTGCTGGAGCTGAGCTTATGATTTTGGTTTCAGGAAGGTCAAGATGGTATCGCATGGCATCGGGTATTTATTAACCAATAAATCTAAGGCACTGGGCGCAACGAGCAGTAGGTTGATTGGTGGTGAAACCCGGATGTTTTTTTGGTGCCGTAGTCACGGGGAAATAGAGGGGATACACTGGAGTGAACTATGGATAGCCGCGGTGTAGCCGTTATGAGCTCCAGCAGTCAACACAACAGATAAGGATTCTGCTTCAAGTTCGCGGCGTTGTCAACCTGATAACCGTTTCAATATTCGTCGGTCGTCGTCGCAGGGAAAATGACTCGATGGAACCAAGATAGACAGGAAATGGACGTAGTTCGAGCGAGAATCCTTCAGGATGTACAGAAAGCGGTAGCAAGCATGGCGAGAAAGTAAGGCGAGAAGCCAAGCTTTCAGATCCTGGGCGTACATATGCATACAACCCTCTATCAAATGACATCCCTGCTAAGTGGTATTATCGACGCACAGCTCATAACGATTCGCTACGTACATGCAACATAGGTCACGCAAGGATGGATCTCAATTGGTCAGAAGAACCACGATTGAATACCGGAATGTGAGCAGTGACGGGCCCGTGAAGAGCGAGATCGAAAATTCCCATGTGGTGCAAGTGCATGAATGTTTTGAGGCTCGGATTGCAGAATGTTATGAACAAGATTCCACACCATATGTTCGTGTGTTGGAGCTGATGTGCCTAAGGAGTCTGTAGAGTCGGGTCTGCGGCGCAGGAAATAGGAAAGCCAGACGGCATCGCGAACCCGCGACATTAAAAGGAAATCAATGTCACGACCCTCAAATTTCAGGCGCACCATTATAGTGCCCACTACCTCGTCTTGAGTGTACGGAATAATCAGCAATAGAATAATCAGCAAAGGGACCGTAGACGTCGCTGGAGGGCGCAGCGAAAACAGTAGGAGCAGGAGCAGGAAATGTACTGGGAACAGGTGGGTCCTAGGACATCGTCAGAAATGCCTAGCAGGACTTGTTTCCATTACATAGGGCGTGGGTTGCATCATTTCGGTAGGAGAAGAGGTGGTATAAAGAGTGGTAGATGACATCAGATCTACATCATGTTGACCCGAGACACCACTCGAGAGCGCCGTCTCCGCTTCACGACGGAAAAGATGGTCATTCCAGCAACCAGCGCGGTCCCGAGTATACCAACAATGACATCACCCGCGATAATGCCTGTGACTGTTCCACTGCCCGAGGAAGTGTTGGTTGTGCCAGATGCGGAGGAGGTAGTAGGAGGAGGTGCTGAAGCACTACTTGGCATCACACTGGCAGTCACAGAACTAGTGGATCGGGTGTATGTTGAGGTGGACTCGGGGCTTTCTGTCAGTGACAGTCTCTGGTGAATGCGCCGTATCACGGGAACAACGAAAAAAAACCCCAACTTATTACCAACAGTCTGAGCGAGTGTTACATCGAACATATCGCTTTGCTTGAAAGGAGCTTCAGTACTTTGTCAGCGGATGTCGGATTAAACACTATGCATACGGTCACGTCTTGGAATGCCCACTGCGGTGTCATTGTACCATCTGGGGTATCTAAGGATAACTATTGAAAATTGAAACACGGTCGGGGATCAGAGAGTGCATGACAACATACACTCCTGGATAGATGGCTGAACAATTGTAGTTCCACGTGCTCCAACTGACAGTCAAAGATGAGTCGTGCACATGACTACGATTTTCAACTGGGAGGTACGTTACCTGATGATCTGGTGGTTCTGACAGAGGCCGCAGGCACTTTTCGTGTTATAAGTGATAGAGCTACATCGACATGCGTTCTGCGCATTGGCGAGGGTAGGCCCATTATAGCAAGGTCTTTGCCCGAGAGACTGAACCGTATATTCTGATTCGAGAAGAGGGCTCCAAAGGGAGATCATCAAACGTGATAAACGTACTTCCATCATTACACGCACCTTCCAGATATGCTGCAACGACACAAGGATTTTGGTTCATGTTGTTGTCCGTCTAGTCATAGATGACAATTTGAGTAAGTAGTCCAGAGCAGAGCAACTTACCCAGTCGAACGAGGACAGACAAACAACGGGCGACGTTTGAGCGAGAATCCCTATGGAAATCACACAAATGGTGCATACAACGAGCGACGACCATCCTGTTCATCGTGCCATGGTAAGGGAAGAGAGAGCGGCAGCAAGTCCAAACCTTTAAACCTGTTGAGCGACACAACTCCCCGACCGGCCCCATCCTTGATTCAATCCCTGGTGCCCTCGGCGCGTAGTTGTTGTGCATGGTGTGGCCGATCTGTCTGATCGATTGACATTCAATATCGTGCGAGCGAACAGAGACGGATACTTGCCATGTTGGCAAGATGGCTTTCAGGTTTCGAGCCCAACATCCAAAAGAGGAATAGCCTATTTACGGCCTTCTGCGTGCCACCTACCAGGTTCATTCCCAAATGCTGGAATCCCTGATGTATACTTGAGAGCTTACGCCTTTGCGCACACTTATGTATATCGAGGAACAGATAAGCTCTCTTGCTACTAAATACGCATTATGATAAACGTTGGTTTATGGTATATACTACAACCAATGTAGTGATGAAAGTTCACGGTAAATATAGTATATGAAAACGGGTGCAATTTGAGCGGAGCTTGCAACATCATGACTGCGACCAGAAAAGTCCAACATGATTCATTCATATCCGTATTAAGATATTTGCCCTTAGACCTCAGGTGCACCACTATAGTATCCTCCGCCTGGTACTGAATGAGTGGATTGGTTAGTCGCGGGAAAGTTGGTAGCAGAATTTTGGACATTGCCAGAGGGTATAGTCGAAACAGTAGGAGGCGGAGAAACAGGGAATGTAGAAGGGTCAGAGGGGTCCTGGAATATCGTTAGAACAGCCTTTACCAAGCATTCTCGTGACTCACATAAAGCCGGGGTTGTGCCATCTGGATAGGGAAGGGTGTGCCATCACTAAAGGCTGTGGTAGGAGGTGATGTCTGATCAGTAACATGTTGAGCCAGTAATGGGTCTTGAGGGCGTCTCTTCTTCATGAAGAAAAAGATAGCAACTGCAGCGACCAGTGCAACTCCGACGACACCGCCGACGACACCTCCCGCTATCGCCCCCGTGTTTGAGCTACTACCCGATGACGTGCTGGTGCTGGTCGCGGAAGCCGATGGAGCAGGAGTGAGGGATGCCGATGCGCTGGTTGACGTTGCCCCAGCAGAACCAGTTGATTGGACATGAGTTGCCGTCGACTCGGGATTGTCTGACAGTCCGATGAATACCACATGTAACAACACAAAACCGGTGATTTACCACCAGTGGTCTGAGCGAGCGTTGCATTGAATAAGTCGCTTTGCTGAAAAGATTCCTCAACAAGTGTGGACGGACATCCAATGAAGTATGCATACTGTCACATCTTGGAATGCCCACTGTGGTACCGCCGTGCCGTCTGGAACACCTAGTGGAAGGCTATTTAATTCGTAAGCTTGGCCAAGAATCAGGTGATGTGATAACGCACATTCCTGGATAGACAGTGCTGCAATTGAAGTCCCACGAGCTCCAACTGATGGAAACGTTAAGTAGCCAATGAATTTTGGTGGGGACAGTATTACCTGATAATCGTGCGGTTCTGGCAAAGACCACAGGCGCTTATGGTGTTGTAGGTGACCGAACTGCATTGGCATTGATTTTGTTGATCAGCGAGGGGACCAGTATAGTGAGTGCCATTCGGGAGAGCGCCGACAGTAAACTCTGGTTCAACATCAGATACCCGAGGAGAGTAAATCAAAGATAGGCAACGTACGGCCACCGTTACATGCGCCTTGCAAATATGCCGCGACAAGACAAGGATTCTGGCCCTTGCTGTTGTCCATCTGATTGTTGGACATTTTGAGTAAGAAACACGGCCTAAAGCATTGTCAATGACTTGCCCAATTGAAGTCGGACAGGCAAGTGGCATCAGTAGTTTGAGCAAAGGTCCCCACTGGACCTATGGAAAGTAGGCCAATAATAAGGAATGCAAGTGAGATCCCGGGCCAGCCTGTACGTGGTGCCATGATGGGGGAAAGAGCAGAACGAGCAAAATTCCATTCCGCCCTGACGCCCTTAAGTATATTAAGCGAGCAGGCGTGCCAGGGATCCCCATCCCTGGTATGGTGTTAGTATTACAACATCACTGCTGTGCATCACTTAGGCCGAAATGATACCGATATCTTGATAGTCTAAGGCCTGTTCGGCTGAACCGTACGCTCGGAACAGAGTGAAAACCAGAATGAGTGTGGGGTTGATACTGACGGTGCACAAAGAGCTAAATATTAGTGACAACTAGCAGGTTCACTGCTTTCAACATATCCAAAAGAGGAAAAACACAAAAGCCGAATTGCCGTCGGGTCGTTGGTCATCACCTCCATACGTACCTGGGCGCTGAGCGCTGAACCCCCATCCATCAACTTACTAAGAATGAGTTGCCGACTGAGAGCCACGTAGCAAGAAAGCAATTCAAAGCAACGCATTTTATCTTTTCCGGATATCCAACCTTCTATAGGTCCCTACTTGGTCTGCTAACATCGGTCATACAGGACTGCCCGGAAGGGTTCAGACAATATCCACGACTCAGACTTGAGGCAAGGACAGACGACTGTCTTGCACTGAATGAGTGGACTGGTTGGAAGTGTGATAGTTGGTAAAACTGCGGATGTTGCCGGAAGATGCAACCGAAAAGGCTGCATCAGGAGGGGGAAATGTGCTTGGGTCAGAGGGGTCCTAGAAGAAAGTCAGAAACTAAGGTCGTTGTGACGCGTCGTTCCCCTTACATAAAGCCTGAGTTGTGCCATTTGGGTAGGGAAATGTAGGGCATCACCAGAGCCAATATTGGGCGGTGACATCGGATGAACAGTATGACCATCCAGTGACGAAATCGGAGTGTGTTTCTTCCTCCTGAAGAGAAAGATGGCAACTACGACGATTAGTAAGGCTCCAACAACACCACCGACGACACCTCCTGCAATAGCTCCTGTATTTGAACTACTACCCGATGATGTCAGGGTGGTAGCTGCGGGTGTGAGTGATGGAACGGGAGTGGATGATGGAACGGGAGTGAGAGAAGCAGGTGCACTAGTCGACGTTGCCCCAGAGTTGGTTGACTGGGCATTAATCGCAATTGACTCTGGCAGATCTGGGCCGCTCAATAAACGTCACATGTGCGAGTTGCAATGATCATAACTCACCGCCAGTCGCCTGTGCAAGCGTTGCATTAAATTCACCGCTTACCTGGTAAAAGGATCTTGGTACAGCGGATGCTTGATAGAAATCATACATACAGTTACATCTTGAAATGCCCACTGTGGCACAGCGGTACCGTTAGGGATACCTGGTGGGAAACTGTCGGATTCATGAGCTTGGTAGTTGAGGCAATGCGTGACAACATACATTCCTACAGAAGTGGCGGTGCAATTGGTGTTCCAATCATTCCAACTGACAGTAAAAGATGAGAACAGAAATTGAATGTTTATTGAGGTAACGATAGTGTATCACCTGATAATTAAGGCACCCTGGCAGAGACCACAGGCACTTATGGCACTGTATGTGACGGAGCTACATTGACATTGATTCTGCTGATCGGCATGAGGACCAGTGTAATGGGTACCATTGGGGAGAGGATTAACAGCGAATGCTAGTTCAACGTTGAAGATGAGAGTGACACATACAATGATAGGTAAACAACGCACGGCCGACACACGCAGCTTGCAGATAAGCTCCGACAACACAAGGGGTCTGTCCTTCACTATTGTTCATCTAGTTATCAAACACTTTCAGGAAAAATGCAGTCTAGAGCGTGATGACTTACCCAGCCGAACGAGGATGGACAGGAAACAGACGAGGTTTGAGCAAGGATCCCCATGGGGCCTATGTAAAGGCCGGCTGCAAGTAATGTAAGTGACAACCGTCCTGCATGTGGTGCCATGGTCAAGGAAAGCAGGGGCGCATGAAGTGCCTTGGTATACTGATAGATATATACCCGCGCTCGGAGGCATCTTGGATGATAATCATCATATCAGCGCATGATCAGTGGAATGTGATCGCGAGTACCACACGTATGTATGGATGGTCAGCTGAGATTGGCCACCGGCACAGCGATGTGTCTGACCTGGGAAGCTGATTGCTCCCCGATCGAATACAGTTTCTCTGTCCTAAGATTAGAACTGACACTGAACGATTGGTTGGCGAAATGTAATGTCCCTGTGCCAAAGGATTTGACTGGTTGGGTAAATGTAATTGCGTTCTGCCTTGTCAGAGTCAGTCCAGCCAAAGAGTGATGCGTGGGAAATAATGAGATAATAACTGTACAGTAGTTATCCGCCACCGCATCCCTGGAAGCATCACCGACCGTCAACGTCAACCGCAAGACTCCCTATGGCCCCCTCGACAACGTGAGCTTTACGATCCCGCAATGACTGCTTGAATACTGATGGCATATTTAAGCGTTCCCTCGGTCACGGTTAGTGAAAAAAAATCACAAACGACGCGATCTGACTGATATCGTAGGACATCGAAGTTCCGGAGACACTTCTCAAAAAGCGCAAGCAAAACCAAAAGGCTATTGAAGAGCGCCTTGCTGCCGCTGCCGCTGCACGGAAGGTACGTCCAAGATATTCTGACACCGTCACATTTCTTTCTTTATGATGTATATCATTCAATATTTCGTGGCTAGTGGTTCATTCTACATTGCTGCCTTAAATTAACCATCTTTCGGGACTGAATATTCCATGTTGAATCATCATCTCCGCATATCCGTCATCGACTAATGCTCCCTTTAGGCAGCAGTTGCAAAACGCAAAGTCATCTTCAAGCGGGCAGAGACTTACGTCAAGGAGTACCTTGCAAAGGAGCAGGAGGAAGTCCGGTTGAAGAGGGCTGCACGCGCATCTGGCGATTTTTATGTCCCTGCAGAACCCAAGGTTTACTTTGTCGTTCGTATCCGTGGTATTAATGGTATCGCACCAAAACCGCGCAAGATTCTCCAACTGCTTCGACTCCTTCAGATCAACAACGGTGTATTTGTCAAGGTGACCAAGGCAACGCAGCAAATGCTCCGCTTGGTGGATCCTTATGTCGCCTATGGGTAGGTCCCGCTATGATGCTATGATGACGCTTTGTTGATCGAAAACGTCAGCGAGCCCAATCTCAAGTCGATCCGAGAACTGATCTACAAGCGTGGATACGGCAAGGTCGACAGGCAACGCATCCCTCTTACTAACAACGCTATCATCGAGGAGAAGCTTGGCAAGTATGATATCCTTTGCATCGAGGATCTTGTCCATGAAATCGCTACTTCCGGGCCCAACTTCAAGCAGGTGGATGCATTGATTAGCGAAATTTGATCTCTTTCTCATGTCATTTCGCGATAGGCATCCAACTTCCTTTGGCCATTCAAACTCTCGAATCCCACCGGTGGCTGGAGGACGCGAAAGTTCAAACACTTTGTTCAGGGCGGTGACTTTGGTAACCGGGAGTCCAACATCAACAACCTCATCCGACAAATGAACTAGGCGTTGGTCACGATATGTGTTGATGTGATGAGATGGACGGTGTGTACTGTGTGGTGGGGAGGATGTTGCTCTGCATGAGGGTATGCCTGGCATGAATTCACAATCACTCGCTGTTCCGTCATGTATGCACCTTGCACTGAAAACGCGTATGCACTTAATCGCGAGAAATCCTTGTGTGACGAATGCCACGACAAAAGTCTACTCCGGAGAACAATGAGACGGAACGGCAGGTCAACAATATCTTGCAGAGTCTCAGGTTTTGGTCGTCCATGTCTGCTTGATGGTCAATCCTCACTGAATTTGCAGAGGCGAGCACTTTAGACACGCTCGGAACGTGCAGGGCGAGTCTGTGTCGAGCAGCTCGCTCTCTGTTTATGCCCATAATCAACCTACATTGCCCATCGACCTCATCTACCCCACGCCCGAAGCTACTCGTCCCTGGGTCCCCGGGCCCAACCCTCCCAGGAGCTGGCAATCGGTGCTTCCAGTCGTATCCAGGGACAGCACCGTCGGTGACATCGCCGACAACACTCCCACATGGCGAGCGCGCGCGCTCTCGCTCTTCCTCTCTTCCGATCTCATATCCACATCCACGCCCGTTCTCGCCAAAACCTCCCGCTCGATCTACCCTGATCCCAGCCCGGTTCCGCAGCTGACGCTCCTCTGCCTTCAATGTATCCGCGCGACCTGCCCAGGCTCCGACCTCGCCGACCTCGTCCCCTTTGTTCCGCCCCACCTTCGCCGTGCGCTCGTCCGGTACGCCGCGGTCCATGCGCCGCTGTCCCAGATCGAGCTTGATGCATTGTGTGGAGGGATCGGACACGTCGATACGGAGCTCGTCATCGTCGGACCCCAGATCCGGCGTGCACATGTGCCTCGGAGGATGGATCGCACCACCGAGGGTGTCGTCATTGACGATGGGGACTTGGACCTGTGTCCAGCATGGGACGCCGACACGCTGTACACGCCAGACGACGACCCACCTGCGTTACGCTCCCTCGCTGTCCTTTCGTGTCCTCTGAGTGCGACCACCCTGCGTGTGTTCCCGCCGACGATCACAAATCTCGCGCTGATCCGCATACCGCATCGAATACTTTTGTATCAGCTGCCAACGATTTGTCCGTTCATCGTCCTCTTGGACTTGTCTTACAACACTTGGTTACGTGTTTCCGACCTACTCCGCGGACCGCCAATGTTGGAGCAAGTCGAGTGGGCCAAGTTAAAAGGGTTGAAGGTGCTTGGGCTGAGAGAGTGTTCGGTCACGCCGAAGATGCGACTCGAGCTGAATAGAAGCCGTTTGGAGGCAGTCACGATCGTCGAATGAATGCGCACCAAGTTTGGATCCCTACGGGCTTCTTCACACTCGCAGCCATTATACAAATCATGACTCGGATGGTAATCATGCAATATATTTACGTTCTTGCAGCGAGCTGTCGGGCTAGAGACCTCAGTCCCATGCCGTTGTGAGGCCGAGTTTCCATCGTCCACGCGGCCCGAAGCCATCATGCATGCCTGATGCTGGTTTGTTGCAAGCACTGCACAGTATCCATGCGTTTTTTTGGCCTTCATCCCACCGGAGGAAGCATGCTTCATTCCATGTTCCCTTCATGAGTCTCGAATTCCTAGTGAACCTCGCTGAACGCAATGCGCCAACCTAGTGCTTGCAAGGTGATGCTTTGTACTCCGTATCAAGAGTCGAGCACCATATTCTCGCATACTATACGTGTGCAACGCCATACATAGACACATGTGTTACGGGAACATGAGCAAGAAAATAAATAGAAGAATCTGCTCCCCTAACACTGTCGGCACCGGGCAAACAGGATGCCAGTCGGCGAACTCAGGGGGTGATGCGACAGATATACATACACAAAAGAAAGATCTGATTGATCAGCCGCGCGGTGCTCCAACAGCATAATTACTGTCCGACAGTGAATGTAGGGAACTCGCCTATGCGAAGTTTAGTAGCCTTGAACAGCAAATCAGTGCTAACGCGAAATCACGAAGACGTTTCGTTCACGCACTCCATAGGGCCAGAGCGTGATGTTCCTCGGTGGGCCCACGCAAGTCGGATCAACCGGAGGCGATGTCGCGAAGATACTCCCCGCCAGGCTCCACTCGATAGGACAGGCTACCACAGTGATCGTGTAGGGAGGAAGACTGGTGTCAAATACAGGCGTCGGAAGTTGGCCAGATGATAGCGGGTTGTTGTGGAATATCAAGGTGGACGGGTCAATAGCGAACTGCCATGCTTCCGTGGGTAAAAACTGCAAGTCCACTGCGAGGGGATGTTCGGTATTTTGTGCAAGGACAGTCTGGTTACGAGGGATATCGAAAGCATAATGCAAGGAACCACGGCATCAGGGGAAGTGTGAAGAGCTGGTTTTACCAGATAGTTCTGACAAATACACATAATTAATATGTGTAAATGGTAACCATGTACAAGGAATGAGATATTGCATGCATTTTGAAATTAAATTATCTACATT